>VXCM01000682.1:142500-182976 GCA_014773175.1 Lucifuga dentata
AATCAGAGGAATACTATGACAACACCCAGAAAAACAGGTAATTTGCTAGAGACAAATAAATTGATGGAACAACATCAGGAGGTCGTGAGGAAATTCCAAAACTCCTTATGGAGGAATGTCCAGCACATAGACAGGCCCGCATCGACTCAGGTACAGGATAATTACTGAAAGCACGTAATGGGTGAGATTCTTAACAAAAAACAAGCAAACAAAAAAAAACATAATTACACAGCTAAATAAACACAGTGATAATTATAGCTCATTTGTAAAGCTTTCCTTACCTTCATCAATGCGATTCAGACAAGGAAGAGGAGTCCGGAAAACTTAATGTTAGCTAATGTCACCTAATGTCACTTATGGTAATCAGCTGTTTACCGGTACCGGTACCGGTACCGTTACGTGGATTATTTTCAGAAAATCACAGGAATACTATGACAATTCTCAGAAAAAACAGGTAATTTTGCTAAACCAATAAATTGATGGAACAACATCAGGGGGTCGGCTTATATGCAGGTTTCTTTAAAAATCTAAATTTGCAGGTCAAAATCGGGGGGTTGGCTTATAGTCAAGATCGGCTTATGGTTGAGCATATACGGTAAAAGTTTATATGGCTGACTGTTTACTGAGATTGTTTTCATAAAAGCATGATGAAAATCTTACATATTCATTGAATTATTCTCCAGGTTCTGTTTGTTCACATCATGCAAAAGCAGTTTCTAAGCACACAGGCCGCCAGTCTGGACTATTTTTGGCCTTCATGCTTGACCTTCATTGTCCACCTGCACCTTTGATCAACTGAATTCAATACCGGCATTCAGCTTTTATCTTCTTTTTATCTGTAGCTTCCCACTATGTGTGTGTGCTCATGCATGTGTGGATAAGATGAGTATTGACTCATTTGTATCAGCGCTGACCTGACAAAGCAAATCTAGATTGATCTAATTTTACCATCAAAAAGAACTTCAGATAGATTTATTAGATCCATTAAAATCCCAGTATTGATGCAGTATTTTCCATGTTTTCTCTAAATAGTTAATTTCCTGATTCTATTCAGCTTATTCTAGTGGTGAAAGTGTGTGTGATACATCTGCCTCTGTACTAAAATTCATTTATCATATAGAGTATTTTCCCTCAGCTTTTCTTTGCAACCCACATGCTGCACACAGACAAAATAAACTGACACACTGTTGCTGTACGTGCGTGTGAGTTGGTGTTTTCAAACTCCATTAACAGAGGAAACTGAAAGAAAGGTGCCTTCACCTCGGTTTTGCCTTTGCTGTGAATCAGACCTCGGTGTGCTGAACCTTCTTCTTTTGTGTGACTCTTTTAATGCTTCTTTTCACCAGAACGGGACACAATCTTTCAAGCAAAAGCACTTTGATTCCTTTTGCAAAGCGATCTTCAGATGGAGGTTTTGACAAAGCTATTGATTGACTCTTATGCTCACTAAAGGGGAGATTGCCATATACTGTTGTTACTGAGCCCCCCTTCTCTCTCTCTCTCTCTCTCTCTCTCTCTCTCTCTCTCTCTCTCTGTATGTGTGTCTGTTTTCTCTACAGTATGTCAAGTCCCTGACCTGACATTGATTGTTGAGCCCTGTTAGCCCCCTGCTCTCCCCCCTCTCTCTTTCTATATAGATGCTGCATGCTGGCTATAGCTAGCAGCAGGCAGGAAAGTTTTTATTGATCTGGTATCAATGCCTCTTCAGTAGGAAGAGTGCAGTGGCCTTTAAGTGTCACTGCAGGAGATTGTCTGCCATCTCTCACAGCAGCAGGAAGGCTGTCGTGGGAGAATTTTCCCCTGACCAGCGAGGCCAAGGTTGGGAAGGACACTACTTTCCAATAAGGCATCATTTATAAAGGATTAATAAGTTGAAGCGATTAGTTTAATTATTATACATTATTTTTCAGTGCTTTATAAATTAGTATTAAGCCATTAATAAAACCTAACTGTCTAATCTGTACTAAGTTCATGTTTTTCTACTCAAGTAATTTATTTTACCTTTGCATTGTCTTTTATATATTTCTTCAGCACTTTGACTTGCCTTGCTCTACAGCTAAAGTTGCCTTGCTTAATGTCTGCAGTTTTATGTGTTAGTAAGTCATTAATAATAATAATTCCACTATTGTATCCCACCAGCCTGCAGTTATAAACATTGATATGTTAGTAATAAATGTCCATCCATCTTAAGGGCTTCCTAATGAATCCTGATTACGGAGGATACACACCAGGCAAAAGTTGTTCTTATTAATAGCTTGTAACTGATCATCAAAACATTAATGAGTTATTTATAACCATTAATAACACCATTAGTCACAACTTGTAAATCCTTCATAAATTATGCCCTATTACAAATTGAAACTAAACAAATAACAAGCACTCTTCTAATTACTGTATTATTCAGCCAAATTTACTTGCAAACTATCGTCAGATTTTTTGTAATGCGATTAAGACAAAAATGCAGCATAAGCCCTGTAAATAGATGGAATAGGATTTCATTTTTCGCTTAATATAGAGACTCATGGCTTCATTGGCGCATGAGAGGAAGTAGAGCAGGTGAGGAAATGCATGCACAGAACGCTTATAGTGATTACAGATTGTTTATATGCTGGAGTAAATTGACCTGCAGTCACACACGTCTGTTACTCAGACTACAGCAATGTCTCTTTATGCAGACTTCGATCTGATTATGCATTAATGTTCATGTAAACATACTGACTGAGTGAGAAATTTCAGACTGCAGTGTTGAGTTATTCCACCTTCACTTTTTAATAATTTGTTTCCACCAGTGATTCTTCATCCTGCTCCTGGGGAGCAACGGCGCTTATTTTTGCATCTCTCTCTGTTTTACCCACACCTGATTTAGCTAATCATGTGTGTTCAGGTGTGGGTAGATGAGGGAGAGATAGAAAATATGCAGTGATGTGGATTCCCAGGAGCAGGATTGAGATTTATATAACCACTTTTGCAGAAGCAAGTTAGTCGACAGTCATGATGTTTTTGCACAGAGGGATATTCCATTTGAGTTCCTTTGAATTTCTTTTCACTTGTAAATTAATTTCTGAAATCATTACCACTTTGAAGAGCATCACAAATTGCAGCGATTTGATTGGTCAAAATGTGTTCCTATTAAAATGATTGGAGTCAGGGCGCTCTGGCTGTTCTGTTAAGAGTTTTACCAATTTGCACTTATCTGAAATTCCAGGTCAGAACTGTATTGCCAACATTTCCGCTCTAATTCCAATCATTCCCTGTACCATAACGCTTATATAGTTTCTATTTTGCATTAAATCCTACACTACCTCTTTCAATTACCTCTTATCGTCTTAAATTTTGTAACACAACCCAAGATAAAGCCCTCCTCACAGCTCCTTCTCTCCATCTTCTATTCTCTCTCATCTATTTTGCTCTGTTTGACTCTAGTTGACATACTATGAATTCTGAATTAAATTTAAACTTCCCCTTGATCACCAATTAGTGTTTTCCTCTCGCCTCCAAAAATCCCCTCGTGTTCTATTTTTTATTTTTATCCTTTTAACTTTACTGTCGTCTCTCCTCTTTTTAAGTGTGTTTAAGCAGCCTGAGCTCCTCTAGAAATAGAAGCACTGGTTTGATGATCTATCTCTGGTCTGATTATATGAAAGCACTTTGCCTCACAATAAGCTAAGAGGCAAACAGGTTGTCACACACAGTAAACAAAGCTTTCTTAGACGTTATTGAGCAATGGCAACCCCCAAAAATAACATTTAGCTTTTAAGACAAGCTGAATGCGATTTTAATCTATGGAAATGGGTGAGCTGGTTATTCAATCTACAGTTTCTATTAATCAGTGTGATTGGACACCCTGATTGAATATGGGTGTCCAATATGGAATATGGAAATCCAATCGATGGGTTCGATTGGATTTCTGCAGAGACCAAATTTACTGCTGTTGTGCTGTTTTTCGTAATTTGAGCAGGCTGGAGATGCTGCCTGGAGGAGCCGTAAAAAAAAGAAAGCAAAGATTAGAAAGAGCAAAAAAAAAAAAAAAAAAAAAAAAAGACAATGACTGACTGTCAAACTGAATATTAAGTTCTATATAGTTACTGATGTCTCTGTCCTTTGCTGTTTATTTGTCTGTTTCATATTTTGTCTGTTGCCCTCTCTCACCTTGTCTCTCGTCTTTCTCTGTCATTGCAGTAACTAAAATTCCACAGCAGCAGCAATGTGCATTTGTAGCAAAAATACACTTTAATTACTCAAATCATACAGTAACAACTGAATGATTATTTTGCAATAAAATATGGTGTGCATAAATTTCAGACTCGAGACTTGGATCTGTGCCAGATTTAGATTTCAGAGTGAGGATTTCAGACTTGTACTTGGACTTCAAATTGCTGGTAGACTTGATTTACTTTTGACTTGACTGCCAGAAGACTGACCCTGAGAGTTATCTGATTAATTTTGACTTGTAACATCCCAGAGCAAAAAAAAAAAAAAAAAAAACACAGAAAAGCACAACAAGCCTGAGTTAACAAAATCGGATAAGAAAATCCGTGAAGCATAAATATGTATTTGTTTAATTTTTTCAACTTGTTTTGATGAATATTAGTAGTCTGCTTGCTTCCCTGCAGCTTCAGGAGTCATTGCAGCACTCCTTACCTCTTCTTTATGTCACTGAACTATAATTGTCCTAAATTTGTTTACTGGTAAATAAAATCTGATGGTCCTTTTTGTGTTGTCGTGCTTTATAACATAAAGTGCACACGTTTTGCAGGACTTTAATATTCCATAAAATACACTGAAGAGACTATCATTTATCTCACAATACTTAAAATGCCTTTGAGAGAAAAAAAAAACAATAAAATCCACTCGTCCTACTGCAGTGTCATTGAATATTAGGCTTGAGAGTTGATGTAAACTTGTCTCCAAAGATTGGAGACTTGGAAAGAAAAATGTTAAACTCCAGTAGTAATAGTACTCTGTCATTGTACTAATGGTCAGAGACATGCATTATCATTTGAAATTTGCCTATAGATAATTGTCTTGGACGTGTCTTCTTAGATTCAAGATTTGATCTTAAAAGAATTAAGAAGTGAGCTTAGTATTCTTGAAAGACTGGAAAATTAACTTGGACTTGTCTCAAAAGAGTGGAGACTTGACTTGGACTTGTCTCAAAGGACTGAAGACTTGAGTTTGATTTGTCTTGAAAGCCTGGAGAATTGACTTTTACTTTTCAAAGGTTTAGAGACTTCTCTGACTTATTTGAAATGACTCAAGACTTGCCTTGGACTTGTCTAGAATGCCTCGAGAAATGACTTGGACATGTCTCGAGCCATTTTAGACATCTTGACTTGGCTCAGCTCTGAGAATCACATCTCATACATATTCACAGTAACATAAACTCTCAGTCTGTCCTCATCAAATGTTACCTTGTCTGCTGTTACCATAGCAGTATATTTAACGTAAAGGCTGGAAACAACTCTGGAGAGCGTTTCCTTGGGATGAATGTTGCATTAGTGTGATGCAAAGGGAAAAGGGATAATGAAAAAAGAGATGAGAAGACAGATGAAAGGTGTGCAATGGCAGACAAGAGAGAAAGCAAAAAGCAACACATGAAACAGCCAAAGTGACTGGGAGGAAAAAAAGGTGAAAAATGGTGAAAGTAAAGTGAAAGCAGCAAATTAACAAGCAGAGCTGAAAAGGACAAAAGACGAACAGAATGGAGGGACACACAGACATGACGAATGTTGAAAGCTGTTTGACTGCAGACTGATTTGGTACAATTGTGGACCGAATAGATAAAAGTACATATATAGTTAAATACCCAATATGAAGTAAAACACAACACATATTCTGTATTTTCACTTTTTATGCGACTTGAATCTCTATGCGTCGGTTAATATATTTTTCATGAGGAGTTATGTCAACATTTTGTTCAGACAACTTGTTTTTCTTCTCTTCAGGGTGGTGACTCAGTGGTCTATCTTTGACATATTTTGTTCACTGAGCTGCCAAACAACCAGCCCATATAATGGTCTGTGGGTTACGCTGTGGTTGCCATGGAGTCTCCCAGGGCGATGGGCAGAGAAAAGAGCACGGTTTCCTTAATTAGAGGACATTGTGCATGATTAGAGTAAGGCAGGGCCAAAAGATAGGACAGGGACACACACACACACACACATGCATGCAAGCATCTATACACACTAATAGTCAACTGCAGCTAGGCAGAGTTCAGAGGTACAAGTGTGGGTGGACATTGAATTTCAGCATCTGCATTACATGAGTCCAGTAACAGTTCAGGTTGATGAACTGAAAATCATGTTAAAATACCAAGATTTCTCAATATATACAGTTAATTAATTTGCTTTACTCTCAGTTCTGTAATTTACCAGTTCTTTTGTCATTTGTTCCTTTAGCCTTTGTTTACACTCTGGAAAAACATAGCAAGTGCACGGAGTCCTCTTTTATGAGTGTGCTGAGTTTATAATTTAAAAATGAGAAAGGAAAAATAATGAATAGACATAAAACAACACAAATAAATGATATGATTTAAAAAAAAAATAAAGCAGATGAATGACAGTAACAAGTGGCACCGAGATTAACCCTCTATCTGTGTGCCTGCGTATTTCTGTTCATTGTCATGTTCCATACATGTTCCAACAAGAGATTTGTGTACTTGTGTGCAACTTTCCCATTAGAGAAAAGGTGGACAATATTCGTAATCCTGATAAATTGGGTGTTTGCTGTGTTTTAATCCATGTTTAATCCACAGCAATACTTGCTTATATTATGGTAATCACCTCCTGCAGTTCAAGTTGTTTTAGTGCGCCTTACTGAGCTCCTTGGTGATTGAAAAAGATTGTTTCTTCCATTCCCTTTTGGCTCCACCTCTACATGCGTGTGTGCTGCGACATCTTTATGATCTAAAAGTGTCCTTGCTGCTTCATTTATTTTATGTACAACAGTAAAATCTGATTTACTGTTATAACTGCTGAACGGCATTTGGATTGCTCTGATGTAGAGTGGCATTCTGAATCACAGATTTATGATTGCTTTATTCTTCACAGTTTGAGTCACATCTCCACGGATCTGTCATCTGTCAGCATGACTGAGATGCTCATCCTCTCCCTCTGCTCTTCCTCTCCCTCCCTGTTTATCAATTCCTCTCTCTCTCTGTCTGTCTCGCTCCCTCAGATTGAAGTGGTCACAATTTTTAGAGTGTTAATAAGCTGTTAATCTTTTACTCTCCTCTCCTCTCCTCTCCTCTCCTCTCCCTCTCTCTATCTCTCTCTGCAGTATTTCACCATAATCACCATGGTTGCTTTCTCAGCACTTTTCCTCTCCTTTTTCTTATTTCTCTGTGTAATGACACTGCAATAGTGTGATTTTGTCCTTGGAAAAGTCATTCGAGGGTCACCTGGAAGTTTCAGAAACGCCGGCATAAATATTGTAGGTTGTTTGGGTGACTGTAGACAGATGAGACAGATTGTGAAGATGACAGCTAGACAAGATATGACAGGATGAAAGGCCAAAGTGATGCATCACTTTCTCTGTCTGTTTGGAAATATGTCTGCAATATTTTCATCATTTCACCTCATGGTAACCTGATAGCAACCTTGATGACAAATGCCCATTGATCCCATGTTGTGTCTTTTTCTTGTATGTGTCGTTCCAGATGGGAAGGTGTATGCATTGGGGGGTATGGGTACAGACACCGCACCCCAGGCCCTGGTCAGGGTGTATGAGGCAGAGAAAGATCAATGGCAGCCGATGCCCTCCATGCCCACACCGCGTTATGGAGCCACACACTTCCTAAGAGGAAACAGAATCTATGTGATGGGTAAGAAATGGGATTTTATTGTCTTCCTTCCAGTAAACCTTTGTAGTTATAACTTCTTTTTATTTCTCACTCTTTCTGTTTCTTGTATGTCATATCTTTCTCTTTCACATATAGAATCATAATCTGTCTCACCCAGAGGTGGAAAGTAACAGCATATATATATATATCAGCTAATGGCAGCCATGATTTTTGGGGAATACCTATGTAATGTACCCTTATAGGCCCCCCCAGATTTTTAAAAAAAGCATCAATACACTGTTTGTTGTACAATTTATTGCACAGGAAATGACAGAAATATATAAAATAAATGTAACTAATTAATTTTCAAGAAGAATTAGTCAACAAGAGCCCATTATGTACTAATCCACTATGGCTTAAGAAATGATTTTTAATGAAGGCATCAATCTGTATTAGTGCACTGATAATTGAGTTGTGTTCCACCTCCCTGCTGATGTGTTTTAACATTCTGTTCAATAGCTGCTGTCTGCCTTCTCCCACATCATTTTGGGATTAACTTGCTACACAGTCTGCTCATGCTGCTGCTCTGCATGTAAAACATGGGGGGGGGNTCAGTAATGCTGTGGGGGGGTTTGGGGGAGAGAGATCTGGAGACTTGGTCCAAGTTCAATGAATTATGAAGAAAGAGAATTACCATTCCATCCTTCAAAGACACGCAATTCCATCCGGTTTATGAATTATTGGTCAAAATTTCATTCTTGGACAGGACAACGATCCAAAACATTCATCAAAATTATGCCAAAATTACATCTATTCAAAAGAGAAGCAAACGGTTTTGAGAATGATGACTTGACCAGAGGGGGTTAGTTTGACGAAACCAAAGTCTGAGCCTGAAATGACTTCAGAGTTGCTTTATGCTGACAAATTCTTCTTGAAAATTAATTAGTTACATTTATTTTATGTATTTTTGTCATTTCCTGTGCAATAAATTGTAAAACNTTTTTTTTTTTTTTTTTTTTTTGTTTTAATCTGGAGATGGCCTCAAACTTCTGGCCTGTAGTGTAGGTGTGTCTTTGTCAACTTAAATATTTCCTTTGACAGATCTGACTTCTTTATTTGCTTCATTTACTGAGGTAAAGGAGATGATTTCCACCATTGACATCTCCCAAAAGTTTACTTCAGGCATTCTGTTGGCATTGTCATCCAGACACCTAAAATTGGTGAGCACGGCTGTTCAGTCACTTGCTCAAAGATTCTCATTACTAGTGATGGACTGGACATTTGTCATCCTCAGTCTTTGGCTTGTTAACTGTCCTTAACCTTGACACCACCAAGCTGCACTCATTCCTTATAGAAACTTGGTGATAATAACTCTAAGCTTGCCTCTTCTCCTTATAACTTGTGGTTGCAGTTGTTCTACTGTGTCTGTGTTGTACAGTTTTCGCTATATTTCAGCTGTGACTTTATGAGCTGAATGATTTCAGAGCTGTGAAAGCTTGAAAGAACAGCAGTGTGTCTCTCAGGTCAGAGAATGTCCCTCAGAGCCTCGGTAAAGTGTTGATCAGAGGGGGAAAAAGGGAGATGAAATGAAAAATTGCACTGAAGAAAAGAAAAAGTAAACATTCACCAAGTGCAGCTTTTTTCCCAGATTCCATAATGATCATACTGTCATTTTGGCTTTATATCTGTGATTGGACATTTGTTCCCATTCTGTCTCTTTGTGTTTGCTCTTAGTGGAGCTTTGACACTTTGACACAAAATGTCACACTACTGCTGAGACAGAAATTGAAATTGAAAAACAACATCTACCCTAGTTTGTCTCACTGAGGGAGCATTTGGCAAAAAGATGGCTGTTTTTTTTTTTTTTACCCCAGGCTATAATAATGACATGATTAGGTCATCACTTGTTACGAATAGTTTGAATATTTTAGCTTCTAGCCTGCTGAAAACATGAAGTTTGGTCATTCCTTTTCATCTTTTGTCTTGATTTACCTCTAGGTAAAGTTATTTCACTGTAAGAAGTTTGCTTTTTTTTTTTTTTCAAGTTTTAGGTCAGAGATGTTTTTTCACTGATGACAATAAACAAACTTTGGTCTTTAGCCTTCAAATTAAAAGCCCAAAGATGTAAATTTGAAATATAGAACATTTTACATTTTATAACATTTATTTAAATTCTTTAATATTTTATTTATACACCACACTCTTAAGAAAAAGTTCTGGTCACTAATAAATAATGCTGTAAAAATTAAATGAATAAAATGGATATTAATTTGTAATTTTGATTTTTGAACAATTATTATTATCAAAAAGTGTGCAAAAAGTGTAGTTAAATTTTGTTCTTTACTTGTTTTGACTTTTGTAAAGATTTTCTATTTCTGTCTCCTGTAGTTTTATAAATGAGGCTTTTATGTTGAAACACATGCAGCTGGAAGTTGTATTCTTGTACATACCGGCAGAACACGGGCTGTAGCTGTGTGATTACATTGTGTGATGAGTGTTGGAGTGTTTCTGTATGTGCATTTGCATTTCCCAAAGCAGTATAACTGTTGTCAAAATGATTAATATGCTTTTTCTCCATTTGTTTGTGTTTTTATAATTTGCATTTTCTTTGCTGGGTGGAGGTGCAGAGTTTTTACTCATTTGCAAGAGACTTCCTTGGAGGAAATCCTGGAAGACTTGAAGCAACTTTGGAAAACAGTGATAGTGATGTTAAAGAACTATGGTAACTATGTGAGAGTCCATTAGTCGTGTTAACTAGTACCTGATAAGAGGAATTTACCTAAATACTTCTTGTGTTCAAGATGAACACAAGCAAGATCAAACACAAGATCAAATACAAAATCTTTACTGAGATAATCATACAAATTTCCCCCTTTTGGATATTATGAAGGTGCATTAGGGACATATAAGACGAAAAAAAAAAACGAGGGGGGCATTATTTCGAGTTTTTAAAACTCCCANAAAAAAAAAAAAAAAAAAGTCTGTATGCTTCTCTGTATGCCATATGTTTTAAAAGTCCGTATGCGTATGATAATTCGATGATCTGTATCTGTATGATAATTTGATTTTGCACTAAAAGCACAAGCATTTCTTTATTGCTAAATCTGATGGAAAAGTATAATTTAATAAAGTAATGTGCAGGCATAGTCACAACATGAGACTGTTAATTCCGATTCCATATTTGTCCTTATTGTTCTGAGTTATAAAAACTCCAGATTTAATAAGATATAATTTAATAAGGTAATTACTGCAGGCATAGTCACAATGTAAGGCGGTGATTCTCCCTTATTATTTTTCTGAATTTAAAAAGTGGTAAATTTGTGAGTTTAAAAACGGGCAAATTTGCTAGTTTTTAAACTCAGAAAAATAATAAGGGGCAATTGGAACCACCTTACGTTGTGACTATGCCTGCACATGACCTTATTAAATTATACTTTTCCATCAGATTTAGCAATAAAGAAATTGTGCTTTTAGCTCAAAATCATCGAATCATTGCATATGGATCACTGAATTATCATAAGCATATGGATTTGTAAAACATACGGACAAGCATACAGACTTTTTTTTCAAGTTTTAAAACTAGCAAATTTGTCAGTTTTAAAACTGGCAAATTTGTGAGTTTAAAAACTCAAAATAATGCCCCCCCTCATTTTTTTTTCTTCTTGTCTTATATGGCCCTAATACACCGTCATAGGATATAGTGGTTGTCGAGCAGACTGAAATTATATATGCAAGTGAGTTTGTGGATGGAAGACAATTTGCCCAAATTCCACATCAACACTCAAATGTTGACCTCTGACATCACCACCTCTTCCTAAGGCCAATGAGCTTACCAATGAGAGCTGCTGTTATTGCTCTGTGGGTGGGCCTTATTTCTTCTTTAGTGTGGCATTTTTGCAACGTGTCTTTGAAATAAAGATAGCCTTTTCTAAATTAAAGTGATCATGAAAAGTTTTTATCACATGCTTAAAAAAACAAATTCAATCAAGTGTTCTGTAAATTGTTCTTTTTAACCAATCAATCAATTAATTAATTAAATTAGTCCACGAGAAAGTCTGTAATGTTTCAGTTACACTCTACAGACTCTGTGACATTATCCTGTAATCAATGGGGCCTTTAAGTTTAAAATGTCTTTCATTCGCTCACATCTCTCTGACTCTAATCCTTCCCACTCAGGATTTGCGTCTCATCTGCTATCCATCTCCACACCTTGCTGCCCACTTTAGTCAGCCCTCACTTTCTCTCTAACTCCTCCACATTCTCCATCTTTTCCCCTTTCCTGTACCACTTTCCATCTTATTGTCGCATTTTCTCGTCTTCTGTCGGATTCTGTCTCATTGTCTCCTTCCCTTTCTCTTCAATTCCTCCCTCCTATCTTTGCCTCCTCTCTTTGGCTTCATCCCTCTTTAATTGCCCAGTATTTTTGTCTGCTCCAACCTCCTCACCCTTTCTCCATCATTCACATCTGCTCTGCTATTTTCTCCTTTATCATCAACTTGACTTCACAAGGTTAGGTTATGATTTGTAGATGTAAATAACTTGTTGGCCTCCTTGGGGAACGCCGTGCTGCTGAACTCGGCCCTCATTCCAAAATTAAAAATGGTGCCAGCGCTGGTCCTTGCCGTTAATGACATTAATGCCAAGAAAACTTTGAGACAAAAGCAGGTGAGTAAAAAGCAATGAAAAAACGTGGGAGTAGGAAATAATATAATATTGACAGCAGCATGCAGTGCTGGCATATGGCACAACTGTTATCCTGGGTCTGTTCACGTAAATGTGAAACAGCGAAGTATTAGTTTGCGAGATGCTCTTGTACAACATACAACAATCCAGAGATGTTGTTTTGTTGAAAATCCTTGAGGAAGTAAATCTGGATCTTTGGCTGCCTCCTCCAGGTGGTCGTCAGGGAAAGATGCCGGTAACGGCACTGGAGGTGTTTGACCTGGAGGTGAAAAGCTGGACGCGCTATCCCTGCATCCCAAGCCGGAGGGCCTTTTCCTGTTGTGCCACAAATGACCGAAGCTTCTTCAGCCTGGGGGGCCTCCAGCAGCCGGGCCCACATAACTTTTACTCCAGACCTCACTTTGTCAACACCGTGGAGGAGTACGATCTGGATCAGGGTAAGCAGAGACCTCACGTAAGTAGTAACACAAATATTTCATGAAGCAGCATTGGAAGTGGAAAAGTTTCATCTAGTTTTAGGGCATTTGACATGTTGTTTCTTTGTAAATTTTTTTTTTTTTTTTTTTTNTTTTTTTTTTTTTTTTTTGTGGCATTGTGCAGTTTCCTTCTTTATGCGTATGCTTCCAATGCAATCATGGAGCATTTTGGGGTGAGAACATGATCTGATCAGTTGAGAGTGATTCAGATCATCACTCCATTATCAAAGCTCAAAGTGATGCTAATAGAGAAAATGAAAAAGATGAAATTCTGCTCAAAATCCCTTTTTAAGCACCAAACACCAGATCAGGTCATCAGATCAGAAAGTGCCTCCATTATATTTTAGCCTGTAACTGTGTTCCGTCAAGAACAACACATCTGATATCCCAGATGTTTTTTTTTTTTCTTTTTATCAGCAGCAGTGAAGAGTGCAGGAATTTATCTATTATTCAAATGAGCGAGTTAGCTGCTGGCTAAACTCTAAATCAGTGATGAATCCCCTTGAGTAGAAAGTGCTGCTGTTCTGGCCTCTATGGGTTGAACCATTACAGCTTGTTGTTTTTCTGGCCACATTTCAAACCTTCACAGCAGGAGTTTCTGTGGAAAGGCCGAACAAATGTCCGCCCTCCATTCTTGGAGGGCGGACATTTTCCTCAGACATACAAGTTCTCTGCATCATTTCATCAAGTCTGTGAATGTGCCTCGTCTTTTGTATCTTGGGAACTAAATGGATTATGGATTTTACAGCAACACATCTGATCATTTTTAGATGCTTTTTTAAATTAATTACTGGGTATTTTGTAGCCTTCCTTCCTGCAGGAGCAACGCACGATGCAGACATGTGCCTGCATCAGGTCATTTTTAGCAGTAGTGAATTCAAATGAACTCTGCTCCGTTTGTGCTCATTTACATCATCAGAGTTAGCAAATATGATGTAAAAATGAAGAAATCCCATGCAAAATATTACAGTCTGCATGGTAATTTGTGGCAGACAGTAAATAACCACCCTGTTCACTTACTGAGAGAGGGGATGGAAAGGAGGCATCACAGTCATTGCTCAAAGGCGTGTGTAATGAGTCCTAATTTAATTCAGGTTTAATTTTATGTAGACATTAGTGCACCATGATTTAATTAGGGAATATGTGATGGATTTCTGGTTTTAAAAACAAATCTGATTGCAAATTAAAAGCCCTATTAAAAAAAAACTGAATAGCAACAGTTGCTATTCATCCTAAGTCAAGGGTGAAATCAGCAGTCGATCTGAAACTGTTTTGATTTATCAACTAACCTGAAATATGTTTAGTTCCACTGGTCACAGTGACAGAAGGATTAATGAAGATGCTCAAAATTTGAAGTTTCATTGAGCTAGTATGTTTCACATCTTTGCAAACACACACACACACACACACACACACACACACACACACACACACACACACNCTATGCATTGATGGATTATTGATTTAAAGGACCATACCACCCATTTTTCATATTTGAACCCAACATATTCAATTTTCATACAAGTAATGTTACTGACAATCACTTCCCAAAGCATACTACTGGAACGGTGAATTAAAAATTTTTTTCTTACCTTCCAGACTGCCATTGTTTTCAGTTCATTCTGGTATGCTATTAAAATCAACTTGTTGATACTTGAAATGTTCTTGGGATAGGTAATCCATCATCGTGAACAAGACATATATTCAGGTTTTTTTCGAAGTTTCATAATTTTTGCATATAAGTTCAATAAAAAGTGCGGAGTGAATGTATGCCTCCACGGGGAATATAGTCCCCAAAGAAGACCTTCGTTTATCAAAAAAATTGGAATGACCTTGACTTCATCATTTTGCGTAACTATTAGCAGGCAAAACATCGATCTTTAAGGTGGGTGTATCACTTGAATATTTGATTTTGAAAGATGAAGAGATTTTGCGGAATATCAGGAAAGCTGAAATACAGTTTTATCCTTTGGGAGATGATTGTCAGTAACATGACGTGTATCAAAATTGAATATATTAAACTCAAACATGCAAAATGGGTGGTATGGTCCTTTAAACCACTGAGAGACAGCTACCTGTGTGTGTGTGTGTGTGTGTGTGTGTGTGTGTGTGTGGACACACACACACACACACACACACACAGGTCCACCATCCACAATATTTCAATATGTGCAGTTAGCAGTTCTGACAAATACGTGCTTGCTCACTTGTGAAAAGATTGGTCCTGTGAGTGTGCACAATGTATGACGTGTGTAAATTTAAGCGAGTCAATGCACCCTTCGGTCCATATTAACAATGCATCCTTTCACACCCGCCTGTGCCTGTCAGCTTGCGATATAACAGTTGATTCATCCTGAATCCTCCCAATCCAGTTGAATTTAGCTTTGAGGGATAATGGGCTTTTTCTCAACTATCGGTGCTCATTCTCACCCTGTGTGTGAAAATGAGCCTGGACCTGAAATCTGACAGTGGGAATACAACACACAAACCGCATGTGTGTGTGTGTGTGTGTGTGTGTGTGTGTGTGTGTGTGGTGGGTCTTCTTAGTAGTGCATCACCGTCTTCTTTTTATAGCTTCACTTATGCTAAGATGTCCTCTAGATAATATGAGACACGTATCACATATGTACGTGCAACACACACATTATCCACCATATTATATGATTAATGCACATCTTTACATGTAGTTCGTGATTGTGTCATAAAGCACATTTGCTTTCCTTGCTTTCCTTGTGTGCTTGTACGTGTGTGTTTCTGTGTGTGTGTCTAATTCGTTGTTGCTTGGGATTTTGTGGTTTGGGCTTTTATCTCTAGCACTCCCTGCTTCATTTCCGTTCCTCTGAGTGAGTCTGCTGGTATACTGTGTGTGTGTGTGTGTGTNGGTTTAACAGGCGTGTCACTGTGATTGGCATGCAGAAATTATAGAGTAGATCACAGACAACAACAAAAACAGCAAAATATTCACTCAGTGTTGTCCTGATGCCATGGAAGCAGTACTTCACAAGTGGCGATTGCAGATAAAGCAGGAGAACAGAGGAGAAATGAAAGAAGAAAAGCATGAAGGGACAGTGGAAATGCAGATTTTGATTCAGAGTTATGGTTAGCATGATTAGTAGCTCTATGGAATCTTTAGGGAAGAGGAGAAACATTCATGAGTGACTATGGAAGAGAGTTGTTGCGTAATTGTGGTCCTAATTGAGGTTATAACCCTCTGGGCCTTTGCTATTACTGAGCTGGTTCCTAACCTGTTCATTTCTACAGTCTCCAAAATGTTTTAATCAAGGTGATTTGCATTTAAATGTTCCCACATCAGCATTCAAAACAGGTGAAAAGCAGAAAGGCATGCTGGGTTAATGGATGTTCTGGTCTTCACTGTGATTCACCGCTGTGTGTGTGAGAGAGACACAGACAAAGGAAGATATACGCACATATACACCTAAAATATGTAGGCAGATCATTCACGTAAGTAGCAAGCAATTCCATTTTGGGTCAACAGCACCTGTAAGCAATGTTTAGAGTAAGTGACATTGAGAAAATAGCTTAAGTGCACTCTGTTCGAATTTGGTTTAATGGGTATATTTTGACAGCTATGGAGTCTGGAGTGTGCACCAGAATAATTAAACACTTTTCAGTGGTTAAATATATTCAATTTATTAATTGAGCTAAGGTACTATATGCGATAAAATGGTAACTAAAATTCAGAATTCAGAATTATTTTATTATTATTCTGGATTTGACGTATAATGACTGTATATACTCAACTGTAAGCCGATCTCTTGTATAAGCTGACCCCCTGATTTTGACCTGCAAATTTAGATTTTTAAAGAAACCTGCATATAAGCCGACCCCCGATGTTGTTCCATCAATAGCTTTAGCTTTAGCAAATTACCTGTTTTTCTGGGTATTGTCATAGTATTCCTGGGATTTTTTGAAAATAATCCATGTACCGGTACCAGTAAACAGCTGATTGCTGTAACTGACATTAGCTGACATTAACTTTTCTGGACTCCTCTTCCTCGTCTGAATCGCCAAACAGTTCATTCCAGTCCTGCTCTGTGTAATGTACAGTACCGTACCGGTATATGAAACAGCACTTCAATAAGGTTGTCTCTGATTGGCCCATTCTTTTGTTTTTCACCAATCACAACAGCGCTTACTGGCCGCTGCAGAATGTGCTGGATAAGATGTTTTGTCAGGAAATATCTCATTCTATGGTACGATATAAACTATTTTCCATGGTGGTAATGAGTAGTTTTTCCACCCTGGAAATTTCCTTCTCTGGGATCAAATTTTAATTACTCATGTATAAGCTGACCCCCGATTTGCTTTGAGAAATTTGGTAATAAAAACTCAGCTTATACTCGAGTACATATGGTAGTTATTTTATATGGATATCAAAAATACACTGCATGGCCAAAAGTATGTGGAAACGTGGATTCAGTAATTAGTCGGGTCCCATTGCTAACAAGTGCATAAAATGACCCCTTAAGTTCCAGAGAATGGAAATCTCAAAGCTACTCGATACAGTGATATTTCGTTGATACTATAGCATATTTATAACTTTGTGGCAGAAATCTGTCCTGTTTCTGCATGACAAAGTGAGGTCCATAAAGTAATGACTTGATTAGTCTTCACAGAGCTTTGAACTCAACCCCATCATCAATTTCAGAATGAATTTAGCCTCATTTGACAGCTGCTGACTAAAGCGTAGATCAGAGACAAATCACTGCTTGGTCCTGTGAGCAGCAATCGTTGTGTGAACTATTCAAAGGCATGATTGGAGAGATTCACCGATGCATAGCAGAGGCCTGACAGATATCTAGCAGGCTAAATATTTGTCCAAATCCTGTAGTGTGAATTGTGCTGTGTTACAGCCAGTGAGAGTGCACGACACGGGGCGAGGGAAGAGAGGGAGAAATCATAATGCCTGCAACAAAACATCAGCAAGCATGGCCATGATAAATCTATATTAATGCCCCCAGTTTTCAGAATTAATTCAACTGTGACATATGTGTGTATGTTGGTGCACATATTTGTACCTTTAAATATAATATAAAATGTATTATTCCACTAACTGATGTGTCATATTTCACGTCTGCTCCTTTAACTTCTATGATTTCCATTTTGTGATCACTTTAATTTAACAATGGCTGTCATATTGTATCACACTAAACATTAAAGGAAATACAACCTGCAAGGCAGAAACACTGAAAATACTGTCTGACCACTTTAATTTTTCGCGTGGAAAATGGAAAGTGTAAATGTCAAAGCAGGAGACAAATGAACAGAGAGCTGGAATATGACAGAAAAGAAATATTTATAAATTAGTATAACGTACAAATTTTAATGTTTTAATCCACAAATTAATTGATTACATCTTACCACAGATAAAATGAGTAGTTAGTATCGCACTCCAGACTCCAATAAGCTGTGGAGGCTATAACCGTTCCTGCTGGGCTTATCAGCCATGTTCCTCCTCTGTATTAGACGCAGTGAAAGATGATCACTGGCAGCGTCTATTTAATTATCATATGGAGACTTGTAAGATACCAAAGGTTCGTGTAAACAGCTTCATCTCAATAACACTGCAGTCACGTTTTCATGCTCTATTGATTTGATGGAGACAGGAAATCATTCATTTCAGTGAAGGATGTTTCACTGGCAGTATCCGACTGCTGCACTTAGCGGCTGTCTGCGCCATGGTTGATAGGCTGCTATGGACTATTTTAAATATTTATCATGTTGTTAGCAAATTGTAAACTACAACTCTCTCTCTCATGTAAGCAGAGAGAAATGTTGAGGTATTAAGTTGATGTAAAATTGGCTGTTGCTTCAGTAGGGAGAGAAGCGAGTATAAATAGAGCAAAAGTAATCACACATAAAGTACAGATAATCATAATAATTATTTTAGCTATAACACCAACAATCTAACAACATGCTTCAGTCAAATCCAAGTCAATTTCAGTCAAATCCAGGTCAGTTTCAGTCAAGTTTACATGCACAGACCAATATCACATACAAGGAAGGATTAGAGAAAGGATGGAGTGGTCCTGGTCTTTCGTGTCATGGGATATTGGAGCAGTTTAGGGCTTAATCCCGACAGAAATAAGGGGTTAAGCATGCTCATAGTACAGCAGATATGAGTATGTTTTGAGTCAGGATTGGAAGGTCGCAAGAGAAGGTTGCAGGAAGTTTGTTCCAAAGGAAAGTAGCACTGTACTAACACAGAATTTTGTTTGAGTCCTTAAAATAACAAGCAGGCCTATCTGCTGGTATATTAAAGCAAATGGAGGAACATATGGGGTTATGAGGTTGGCTCAGTACAGCAGGACCAGACTATGTAGTACTTTAAATGTAAGAAGGACTAGGAAGCCAGTGCGAGGGGGCCAGGAGGGGAGTGAAATATTCAGATTTAGGGTTCTGGTTTGGATCCAAGCTGCAGTGTTTTGAATGAGCTGCAATATTTTTAGCAGTACTTAAACAAGGGTTAGGGTTAGAGAAAATGGCATTGCAGTAATCAAGTCTAGAAGTTACAAAAGCGTGAACTAAAGTCTCAGGGTCTAAAGTCTCATTCCATGCTAAGGAATGGTTTGATCCCACCTGTGCTGCAGGTGAAAGTATAAGCAAGCATTTTTAACGTTGTGATGATTGAACAACAGACCTGCATAGAATTTTACATCTTGGTTTTTACAGTTGAGGATTGTCTGATGGATTAGTTAATTAAACTGAGGAGCTGCCTTTAGACACAAAATGCAATTACAGTGCAAATGACAAACACAAAAACACAGGATTGAGATCTGAGAATGTTATGCGTAATTTTTTACAAACCAATGAGATGTGGGTAGTACATTGGTGTTTATAGTATAGTACTTCAATGGTACCAATACACACTAGAGCGATGCTCAATGTGTTTGAATAAATATGTACATATGAGTGATGTTACAGGTGTGTGATGTGAATTGTGTTGGCGGTGTGTGTGTGTGTTTTGGAGCGTGTGCCTTCATGTGAATGTGGGTGAAAACATGTATAAAATAAATTTATAAATATTTTTTTCAGCGAGAATACACCAACCTCACCCACACTGCTTCACATTCCATGTCATCATAGCCTCTGCAAAAACATCAGCATTTATGAAACACTTTGAGTGGAAAATGAAAAGAGAATGAGAAAATAATGGGAGCGTCTGCGCTGTTTTGATTTCTAACGGAGTCATACAAGCTTTACATCCCTCAGCATCTGTGTACATTTTTGTGAGTGTATTACATCTTACAGTATTGCTTTCAGCCTGAGGAAGTTGATTACTGACTTTTTTATTTCTGGGGGCCTTTAGCAGCAGCACCCAGTCTGCGAAGAAAAAAGGGGCCAAAGTAATTGACCCTTTGTACAGTATGAATGCTTAGTCTCTAATGTTGCTGTTGGGTGAACATCTGTTTAACCAGACCTGGTAATTAACAGGAAAAATGGTGTAAGAAATAAGAAAAAAGTACAATTGGATTTGAGAGTTGCATTTCTTTCTTCAAAATGATTATAACAAATTAAAAAGAATGAAGTTTAGTAGCTGTTTAGTCCTGATCTACTGTAACTCGCTGCTGGTAGAGGTCTTCACAGGTCCACAATTTTGGACCCGACCTGAAAGAGACTCAAGGTAAACCTACCCGAGCATAACGTGCATAAATTCATTTTTAAAAGGAGACCGGGAACAGTCAGACCCAACCTGAAAAGGGACCGGGGTATAATTAGACCCTTTCTGAAATGTCGTTGACCAGAACAGACCCAGAGAGAACACCAACAAACAGGCAGCTTTTCTTTCATCTTATTCCTCACATTGGCAAAGGATGCTTCCATTTTTTTCCTGCAATTCAGTGCATGCTGTCTGTCCTAAACATATTGATTTTTGTTGTTCTTAATTTAGGTTCATTTTAAAACTATAAGCAAAGAATTAAGCTTATTCCACTATTGCGTTGTTGCAACCAATTTATACACAAAACAGGAAACTCAGAATAGGATGAGGAGCTGCATCCCACTGTGAAGCTGAAATGACATTTTTACAGAGATTCTAAATGATACGGAGCCCCTTAGGGGTCATGTGTAAAAAAAAACAAATAAAATAAAGTGGGTAAAATATAAAATAAAATTTTTAAAAAAGGGTAAAAAAAAAAACAAAAAAACCCGATGCCCCTAAGGGGACATGGAAGAAAAAAAAATGAGTTGGANTTTTTTTTTTTTTTTTTTTTTTTTCTACTCATCTGAAACGTACTAAAAATAGGTCAAAGCTACAGCGCATGCAACGGAGCTATTTTGTTACTATTTGAGGAACGATTTCCGATTAGGTAAACGCTAATGCTAGCTAGCAGCTAACGTTTCTGTGACTGTACCCACTACAAGTTCCGATGAAAAAACAAGTCAGTGAATAGTCACTAACTCACTGCTACTTTTGACTACTTTCGTTCTAGTGTTTGGCAGTTCCAACAGTGTATTTTTGTGCATTTATAATGGTTAATTCTTTTATGAGAGCTGACTTAACTCAAACAGTAACAAAACAGCTCCATTGCATGCGCTGTAGCTTTGACCTATTTTTACTATGTTTCAGAAGAGAGAAAAAAAAAAACAGAAAGTGAAAAAAAAACTCAAGAAAAAAAAAACAAGGAGAAAAAACAAGGGAAAAAAGAAAAAAAATTGTTTTCTTAAACCTCCAGCTGATTTTTTTTTTTTACCTCCAACTCAATTTTTTTTTCTTCCATGTCCCCTTAGGGGTGTCGTTTTTGTTTTGTTTTTTTTCACTTTTTTTTCACACATGACCCCTAAGGGGCTCTGTAAAATGAAGAAATTTATGCAGTGTTTTAGTGTTTTTTCCAAGCCCCAATCAACACAAATGAGACTAGAATAAGGTTTCAAACGTATCTGTTGGTTTGTTTGTCAAAAAGTTCTGAACTGATTTTGATGAAACACTCATTGTTTCGGTTTGCCTTTATGTATGATGGTTTTACAGTGACGTCACTAAGTTGTCTTCTTTTTCTTCCCCCTTTTTCTTTCACTTTACTCCCACTTTCACTTAATTCTGTCTGTGTGTTTGCCTTTCACTCACCTCACTATTAATATTAAAAATTAATATGGATTTTAGAGCTCACACAGGTAATAGAGCCTTAACCCTGCCTGTCTGTAAACCTGCTTCCCAGTCATGTCATGCCAATCAAGTGCACCCCTCCTTAACGGCTTGTCAGNCGCACCCTTCCTGGATGACAGGAGGTTATTATGTTTTCACCCACGCATGTTTGTTTGTTTTTTAGTTTGTCAGTTAGCAGGATTGCTCAAAAAGATATGAAACAAATTTGATGAAACTCAGTAGACAGGTGGGGCAAAGGGGCAGATGCAGGAATTTTTAATTAAAAAAAAAAAAGATTTCTTAACATTGGAAGATAGAGCGTTTTGTTAAAACGTTTCTTACAAAGTAATACACCAATCTCAAAAACAAAAAAAAATCAGGCATATGTATCTGTGATAGACTATCAATAGGTGCAGTTTGATCTGGATCTGGACAGGATATGGACTAGTACAATATTGGACAACTCTATTTTTATAAAATTTCAAAGTCATATGTTTTTATTGTGCACTCCAGGTAATATACGTCATTTAGATTTTTTTTTTTTAATTTAAACCAAACATCAGGTTGCTTGATATTATTAGTATGTGATTTCTGTTTTTGTAGATGAACTCTTCATTTTTCTTCCAAGTTTTTTGCTTTCTCACCCTGTATGTTCATACGGCCCTCCTCCTCTCACGTCCTCATCCACCCCCTTTAACAATTCTTATTTTCTCATTTCTGTCTCATTATCATTTTCCACAGCCTCTTCCTGCTGCTGTCCTCTGTGGCCCTGCTCAGGCCATACATCTTTCACACTCTTGTCCCTTTGCTGCACACCTACTCAGATGTTTTTTTCAGGTCGTGATCCAAGAAGCAATCCTGAATACAAGGGGCAGTTTGGAAGTAGTTCAGAGGAGGAGGAGGAGGAGGAGGAAGAATTAGAGGAGGAGGAGATACTTTGTGGAGATTACATTGGGTCTCTACAAATTCCAATCCAGTTTGGTCAGTTTGGTCCTGAAAATTTACAACATCAAAGTTACACAAACAAATAAGTAATTCTCGATCAAAACAACATTTCCTGCATATGAACAGAAATTTAATCTCTAATTATAAACTTTGTTTTCATCAGCGACCCATTGTTGCTTTCTCTGCTCCCCATGTCCACACTGATTACCACAATTACACAACATTCAGCTCGGTGACATTAGTGTTTTTCATTACGAGTAGCTGTTGATTAGTTTAGATTGGGAAATGAAAAAAAAACAGTCCATTTAAAGCTGATGTCTCTCACCCACTCTCACTTTCTAACTCTCCATCTCTCTTTTCCCTCTCAGCCGATGCTGATAATGAGTTTCATTTCCAAAAGCATCCTTACAGCGGTTGTTCAGGGGATTGAAGCGGGGATGAAATGCAACAGGTCATCATGGTGATTAGTTTTCCTCCCACGTTCTTGACTCAACACATGGCATGGCAGTAAAGATATGGTGTTGCCAGCATATTACTACACAAATGAACATGTGTGTATCAGCGGCTTTATGCTAATTATATTCATGCATATTTAAAAGATCCTCCAAAGTGGAAAATGCTATAAACAACTGTGATTATGTTAAGTATGACAATGTTTCACCGCAGAATAGCCGTTACATATCTGTTGTCTGTGTGGCTTATTGTACAGACCATTATTGGCGGGGACATGCTGTCACAACAAGCCTATAAATAGACCCAGGGGAGTGCTGGTGAGGGAGGCCTGTGTGAGTGTGTGCTGATATGCACGCTTATGTGTTTGGTGGTGTGTGTGCGTGTGCCTTTGGTAAGTACAGTATGTGTGTAGAACGTACAACCATAAATGGAAGAAAAAGTCTTTCACATAAGTCAAAGTAGCAATACCACAATGGAGAAGTACTCCAGTCCTGCATTCAGAAGCCTACATAAGTACATGTAAATTGTCAAGATTAAAAAGCTTTCAAGCATCAAGATTAAAAAGTTCTCAATGATGAAAATCTCCAAAATTCAACATACAAGGTTTTTCACCTGAAAGAATGATCAAAAGGGGGGAAATAAAGAAGGATGGGAAAAAAGAACGCGCCGAAGGGAAAAAAAAAAGGAAGGCACTGTTTGGCGCTGAATGTTGGCATCATTTATAAAATGCATACTGAAGGAACTAACATTTTTCTTCAAATACACATAAAACAAACGCCAAGATAATGGATAGGTGCTTACTGAGTAGTTAGGATCTGAGGAAGTCGTTACTCCACTCAAGCATGGCAACAGAAAATTGCAGAAGGAACAGACTGCAGGTGGTATATGAATAACTCAGTCCTGTGAATTTTATTTGGTGTTCCTGTTACATCATTATATTGTGGTTGTCATGGAGCTTTAAGCTCTAAATTGTATTTGCAACATCAGTGCCATAGATCCAATTTTATTAACAATAAAAAAAAAAACAGATTAGAAAAACAGCCATTTTTCAGTTGGTGACATAAAGCTTTGTCAGCAGCACTGTCAGCTTATTTCAGACATCATGAAATATGTTTTTATGCTTTTCTTTATGAGCGTAAATCGCAGTGTATATCAGACTGTATCAGGGCTGAAGGTAAAGTCAATAATGACCTTGAGTTAAGTACAGGGCTCACCTCTAAAGTCAGGTTTGTTCTAGGCAAAAGAAAGATGGATAAGGAGGGGAAAGAAAGAAAGGCTGATTCATCTATCAGGCAAAGTCATATCAAGAGGTTTGAAAAATAATTCACACGCCTCAACGCCCTACACACACACATTCACAGACACAGAAACGCAACCCTGGCACAGAAACCCTGGCTTAAACACAACCTCTCAATCTCTTTAAAGGCAGGGCTCCATCATCTCCTGAGATGACCTTGTCAGGGTGGAATGATCTGTCCTTGTGGTTTTGTCCTCCACTGTGGCATTTACATAAGAGCATCAATCCTCCTTCAGTTTCCACTCAGCTTGCAGTGACTGTCAGAATGTGCTGACTTCTCGCTCTTTGATCTTGTTTTTCTGTAACATCCATCCCTCTTAGCTTTCTCTGTCACCGTTCTTTCTCTCTGAGATGTGAACACAAATGCCTTAGCAATCAATCGATTTATTAAGCAATCGATCCTCCAATGCTATTGGTATTTATATATATTAAAATGAATAGATTGGGGAGTGGGGGGATTCTGTATTTTTCATGTGTAAGGTATTTTTGCAGTAATGAAATACAGTTTAATCATGCATTTTAAAAAAAAAAAAACTCAATAGTCTAATCTCATAATATCATGTGAATGACTTTCAGAGTATAAATGCCAGCTTGCAATGCAATATAGTGGTCTAACTTTTTTTTTTTTTTTTTAANTTTTTTTTTTTTTTTTTAACTTACTACATAAATAGCAGATCATTTACATTTTCTTTCCATTTTGTCTGCACTAGCTGCAGGTAGCTGATGGTGAGCTGACCTCACTGCAAGATTAAATATGGGTAGAAATCAATTTAAACGCATACAGTATGCATTTTTATTCACTTATTACTGCCACAGTAAAGCTCTCTCTCTCTGTCTGTCTGTCTGTCTGTCTGTCTCTCTCTCTCTGTCTCTCTCTCTCTCTCTCAACAATTATAAGCGAATCATGTTCATCCTGATTCTCTTAAGTTGTCAATCCAAAATAGAGGTGAGACACATTCACCAATGGCCAATTTTGCTCAATTTAGCAGTTGTTGCAGCGTTAGGATTCACCAGGAATGAAACACAATCTGACATGCGTCAAAGTTGATAGCCTGACACAGATTATTGCTAAGATTTAATTATAGCCATACTGCACAATCCAACACATGGTGAACTCATAAAATCGCTGTTATCACGGAACTAGTCACTCAAGCTGTGACTCATCTGTCACATACATACTATGTACTGTGTGCCTTACCCCTGCCTCCACACACACACACACACACACACACACACACACACACACACACACACACACACACACACACAGTTAGACATGCTGAGATGCTAATGGACATGATCTCAGCCACAAAAAGGGTTGAAGTTCACAGACATCTGACTTTGGCTGTAATTGAGCAAAGATTCAGCTTTATCCACATCTGACTTGCCGTTTGGAGGAAGTCTAAGGACATTTGTGGTGACATGGAGAGAGGGAAAGAGAAAAAGAAGGAAAGGTGGAAGACAAACTATGTAAGTGACTGACCTTCAGCAAGACTCAGTGAAACGAGTGTACATGTAGTACATACACGTTTGGTGTATAGATAAAAGTACAAAGAATGAAAAAACAGGGAAGGTCATGAAGTATTATATCACCTCCAGGTGTCATTACAGACTGTGATCACCTTGAAACAACAGCTGTTAATGGCTTATTCTACCAGTGGTGGAGCTGATGTTATCCTATGATTGCCCCGACGATCAAATAGATTTGTTAAGCCTCCTGCTGATTGCATCTCTTTCTATTACAGTAGCATCTACAGAATGATTATAGTGTGGAAGTCAGTGTTACTCTCCCTCGCTTGTGGGAGAGAGAAAGAAGAGGTGATAAGCGATGATTCAAAACTCATCAGCTGCTGTCAAACCCTCTGAAGCTCTTTCATTCTCTCCGAATCATATTTGCTATGTTTACACTCTCTTTCTTTCTTGTCTTCATCTCGTTACTCTGAGCAGAGTTCATGATTTCATGTTTGGAAATTGGATTTTCCCACTTTTTTTCTGCTGGTTTGGAGTTGCCTTTCATTCTCACACATTTTTCTGTTTTTTCTTTGTTTTCTTTGCTGTCTCTCACAATTTCAGATAGGTTATACAAGTGACATAGACAGACAGACAGACAGACAGACAGACAGATAGATAGATAGATAGATAGATAGATAGATAGATAGATAGATAGATAGACAGACGTGATTAGATATGATTAAATACTGTATGATTAAATAGATAAACAGGTGGGCTTTGTGTGGAGTATAATTTTTAAAAAAATATTTTTTAATCAAAGTTTACAAATAAAACAAAAAAAACTAATAAATATGAAATGACAAGAAATCTAAAAAACACTGTAAAAACTGTGAAAAAAAAACATATACAAATAGGAAAAACAGTATCACAAAAAGTGCTAAACAGTCTCAAATTTTAATTACATTGTAATAGATATTATTATATCTATGTTATCTTGACAATATATAATAGAAAAGATATAATAATCTAATCAGGAAGATCAATAAGTGCCCATGCTTATTTGGTTTATTAAATAATGTGTACAGTATGTATAGATTTTCAGTCTATTTAGTGAGTAGCATATGAGACGTGATGCAAATGCAAAGACTAAGCACTTTACTGTAATATCAGCATTATATGCCACCCGTTCCTGGTCTTCTACTGGCCATTTTGCATGTTTGAGCCTAATATATTCAATTTTCATACACATAATGTTACTGACAATCNCTGGCCATTTTGCATGTTTGAGCCTAATATATTCAATTTTCATACACATAATGTTACTGACAATCAGTTCCCAAAGGATAAAACCATATTTCAGCTTCCCTGATATTTTACAAAATTCTTAATCTTTTGAAATCAAATATCTAAGCGATACGCCCACCTTAAAAATTGATGTTTCACCTGCTAATAGTTACGCAGCCTTATGAAGTCATGGTTGTTTAAATTTTTTGGATAAACACAGGTCTTCTTTTGGGACCATGTTCCCTGGTGGAGACATACATTCACTCCAAGCTTTTTATTGCACTTAAACGCTACAATTATGTAACTTAAAAAAAAACCCTGAATACACAATGATGGATTACCTATCCCAAGAAATTTCAAGTATCAACAAGTTGATTTTAATAGCGTACCAGAATGAACTGAAACCAATGGCAGTCTGGAAGGTAACTCACCGTTCCATTAGTAAGCTTTGGGAAATGACTGTCAGTAACGTTACATGTATGAAAATTGAATATATTAGGCTCAAACATGCAAAATGACCAGTATGGGCCTTTAAAGAAAACCTGCTACAAGAATTTAATTTCCATTTTATTAACATCTAGAGGTGGTGCTCTTCATCTTATTTTGTCTCATTAATAAATTTAGCCAATTAGGATATGATTAGGATAAATGGGAGGCAGAAGAGTCTCATTAGCAGACCAAGCTGAAAACTCCAGCTTGTATCCTCCAGGGAAGACTCATTTTGCCCCTCATCACTTCAGTGATGAATGTTCTAAAAGCCTTGTGGGTAAGACAGAGCTGCTTCGGTCGCTTTATCTGTTTGTCTGGGATCACCTCAAATGAGCTGAGTGGCACCGTCCCTCATGTTTCCTGATCCACTCTCAGCTGGTGTGGAGCTCTCCATGGTTCTGACAGCCTATTCTGTGCTATTATTAAACCATTCATGTGTCATGTCTACACACTCCCTTCTATTCACACACTTACACACACACACAGGACGTTTTCTAAGCACTGCAGCGCATTTGGTTTCCAGAGTGCTTTCCACATCCCCTCAGTCCTCATAAGACATGTGGATTAGTGCATTGATCCTTGTAATCGATAGTAGAGTGCTATTAATCAAAGCTGTATTGCAGCCAAGGCCTCAAGCTGTACGTTTGTGTGTGTGTGTGTGTGTGTGTGTGTGAGTGTGTGTGTGAGTGTGTGTGTTTCTGGCTGTGAAGTGGAAGTGATTATCCATCTATTGCAAATACAATTTCAGGTGCAGACACAAAGAAATAAATATCAACTATCAGAAAAAGAAATAAACTGCAAAAGGGATGATGACTTCTAGCAGAAGTCATCGGCAAGGAGGAAAGAAGGGTCTGCGACAGTTTGAAAGCTTTTTATAGTAGCGTACATGTGATTCAGCGGAGCATTCAAAGAGCTGCTGAGAGATGGAGAGTTACTGTTGCAGAAACAGAAGCTGCTGGATTTTTTAATTTTTTCTAACAAGAACCTGCATGGAGTCACCAATTGTGACTCCATGCAGTTTCGACGGACTGACCCTTTATTCATAGTGTCCACAGGTCACATGCCATTTTGTAAGAATTTACGATTTTTCATTGCATCAAAAAAAAAAAGACTGAATTTAGTTGAGTCTTTCTGTTATTTATACACAATTATTATCTTTGAATCTCATTGTTTTTAAAAATATTTTTTCATCATAAATTAAAAACGTAAGGATGCAGAGAGACACCTGGCACCCACCTCAGGAAAAATTTTTATCCTTTCAGGAAAAGTTTTATCCTTTTGTCACAGCTTATTTTTAAGCATTTCTTCCCCTCTGACCAAAAATACAACTGTCCATTAGTCTACAGTGGGCATGTAAAATACTGGACACATTTTTGAAGTCATACTTAAAATGCATTTTTAAATTAACATAAATATGTAATTTATGGCTTGCATTTTGCATTTATGTGATTATATTTAACTAAACATTTTGCTTTTTAAACTCTCTCTAACTAATGATGCAATACAATGTAACTTCTTCAAAATAAAAGATTGGACAGTGAGATATTATCCATCTATCTTTCTGTTTTCCACCGCTTATCTGGATCTGGGTCATGGAGGCAACAGTAGGCAAGATTGCCCAGATGTGCTCTCCCAGCTCCTTGCCCAACTCCTCCTGGGTGATCCCAAGATGTTCCCAAGCCAGATGGGGTATATAATCCCACCAGTGTATTCTGGGTCTCATCCGTGGTCTCCTCCCAGTTGAATGTGCCTGGAATATCTTCCAGGGAGGCATCCAGGAGGCCAGATCCACATCAGCTGTCTCCTTTTGATGCAAAGGAGCAGAGGTTTTACTCCAAGCTCCATCCTGATTGAGAGCATTGAATTATTAGGATACTTGAAAAAAATATGATTAGATTATGACACAAATTAGTTATGCCTTGCTCCCATACTTCTGTGTACCAATCTGAACATTAGCTTGTTGACCACCTGACTGACAGCATGTTATATTGCATCATTTTACAGCTTGTGTATGCACACATGTGTTTATTATCTTTCAGTTTGGCTGCTTTGCTGCCTGCTTGTCTGGCCAGCTTCCTTGACTGCGTGCTAGCAACCATTTTTTATGTTGTGTTCCTCTAACCTCATCCTACCTGTCTTTACTTAAGCTGTGACTTCATTAGTCTTGTCAGCCAGCAGATGGGACCATATGGTGAAGACGAAATGCCATCATACCCAGCAGACCTTGATGTTACTCATTTTACTCACTTGAGCGTGTAGAGACAGCAAAACAAGCCATAGTGACAGTAATCAACCTTGCTTTCAAAGCCTTGGATATGGTATTAAGATCATTTCTCTTCCATCGTCAGCCAGTTTTATCCAGTTCAGTTTTATTGAAGTTCAGTTTTAAAACAATGAGATGCTTTCTCAGAGCCCCTTAACGTACAAACATGCACTCATACACAACCACAATAAAAACATATATAAGCCGTGAGAGAAACATTAAAATCATAGTTCAGGTGCTGTCTGGTGATGTTCATGTCTGAGTAAATTCCTCGAGTGCAATATTTTAAGGTTTATGTAGTGTCTTTTAGATTAGATTACATGAAATTGCATTTTTGCAATGTGGATCATTTTTCAATTTAGTTTGGATTTTATTTTTCCATAAAACAGATTTTAGAGGTCCAAGGAGGATATACATTTTATGATAAGTTTTTGCAGAGAAAAACTGTATCTAACAATATGCCATTATAAAGTTTATCTTCATGGCAGCCCATTCTACAAATAAGCTTGTTTTTAAAGGACCATACTGGCCATTTTGCATGTTTGAGCCTAATATATTCAATTTTCATACATGTAACATGACTAACAAGGAGGGCTGGTGAAGGTCACACTCACACATACTCACCTACGCACTTTGTTATCTGTCTGCTGCAAGATCAAATTGCATATATATACAAAACGGTTTATGCCAATCTTGGCATATAACACGACTATATATGCAGACAGATGTAAAGGGGAAAAAAAAGGAAAACTGAAATATAGTTTTATCCTTTGGGAAATGGTTGTCAGTAACCTAACATGTATGAAAATTGAATATATTAGGCTCAANTTTATCCTTTGGGAAATGGTTGTCAGTAACCTAACATGTATGAAAATTGAATATATTAGGCTCAAATGTGCAAAATGGATGGTATGGTCCTTTAAACAAAATGTTCCCTCATCTTTTAGGCAAATACTGCATTTTTTGAAATAACATTTAAATGACAGCTGTAGATACTAGTTAATTTGCAGACTAAGACGTCAAATTCAATTTGAGATAAAGTCATAAAATATGGCTGTTGTTGGATTAAAACATTGTATTTTACCCTGTTTTAGCTTGATAACAATCTAAAATTCATTGTTTTATAAAGAGAGAGATTGCAGAATTTGCTGTAGTGTAGAGGTACATGTAATCCTTCAGCTGGCCCGAAAGCTTGAAAATCCCCAAAATCTGAGATACTCACATCTCCGGTTTGGGTGGAAAGGAATTGGTTTCCAGTATTGGGGATTTTTATTATTTTGTTTTGGAATTCTTAATATTTAATTCTCAAATCTCAGGCTGTTGACACCGTCTGGTGAAAACCTTTGTGTCTCAGTTTTGGGGCTTTTATTTATTGATGCAAAAACTCATGCATCGATAATTTAACACTCTGACAGGGACCATTCTTTACAATGCATGCTTTTACTTTGCATATTGAGTACATTCCTCTGCAAATACTTATGACCTTTTACTTAAGTAGAATTATGAATGCAGCACCTGTATGTTAAGTAGAGTATTTTTTACATTGTGGATTTTGTAGTTTTACTTAATTAAAGGAGTTCAGTAATTCTTCTACAATTGTTGTCTTCACACTGAGCTCAGAATATGCAGCAACCAGAATTCATATTGGCCAGCATTTCTCTGATATTGTGAAACAAATAGATGCCTGGTGACTGGTTTTGTGGAACTACATGTGGGTTGTGATTGATTCACAGATTTTTGATTTCTGCCTGAAATATTCAGCACACTTTTGGCAATCAGAATGTGATCCTGGAGAGCTTCTGTTGTCGTTATCACCTCATTTTCTTGCCAATATCTTCCCATTTCTACCTCGTGATGACATTTTGAAATGGAGCGAAGGGAGATATAACTGTATCTACAGTGTGTGTGTAGGTGTGTGTGTGTTACGCTCATGATCCTGTCTCATATCCCTCTCTAAGTGTGTGTGGCTGTCTTGTTGAGCAGGATGATTGGTACAGAGTGAAGTGCTGGTGTCTAAGCAGGTGAAACAGGAGAAGGAAGACAATTGATCCTGAGCTTTAAATAAACACCCTCTCCTCTCCTCCAGCTGAGTCCACAGACAGATATCTGCCCCACACACATCACTCAACACACCAACTCTCATGTGCAACACCAACATGTGCATGTGTGTAGCTCCAGCAGTGGGTTCGAACAAAATTAACAAGCAGGATGTAGACCAAAGTAAATGATTGCCTGCTCACTCTTTTCTCAAGTTTGTGGTTGGCAAGGGCAATGTAATTAATAATTTGTCTGAGAAATGGCTGCATCTCCAAGTGTGTCATTTGTCCACTTAAAGGTTACAGCAACAAGATGAAAAAATGCTTAAAATGAATGTTTCTTTTTTTTAATTTATTTTTTTTATTTTTTTATTTTTTGTCTGAGAACTTGGCTAGCTCTGTCTCTGAGAAAATGTTTTTAACAGGCTAATAGAAGTGAGACCAAGTCATTGTTGCAAGATAGCCTCAAGTCTTGATCCTCAAGTCCCCAAAAAAGCCACAGGTCAAGACTGACAATTGCCAGTCAAGTCACACGTCCTAACTTTTGAGTTTTGAATCCTAAACAAGTCACAATGTGCTCTATACCAAATTGATGGCTTTGCTTGCTCTCTGGTTCTTAAATGCTAAAAGGAGAAGTAATTTTAACTTCCTTGAAACTGTGCTAAGTAATATGGTGACCAGCATCATGTCTAAAACTGATCCATTTTCCATCAAAATAAAGAAAAATTAAACAGTATTACTAAATATGTCTTTAAATCTTAATAGCATTGCTAAATATGGGTGTTAACATAAAATAAGCATGAGCTAAATATGCTGTTGCTGACTTTATGTGAGGTTGCAGCTAGTTAGCCAGCTAGCAAGCTGTGACCTAAAGTAAAGCGAGGACTAGCATGCTAACTGCTAACTAACTTTTTTAACCTCTATGTAAAGGTCTTTATGCAGGTTCCTTTCAGTCATTCAAGCTTTGCCAAACGATTCTCTCCAAATGTTACAGCAGCAGGCACAGACAGCTCTGCAGGAGAAATTAAAGCTTCAGCAAAAATGCCATTCCTGACTCGTTGTCAGAAAGGAACGCCAACCATTCCTACATGTGCCCTGTTTCTAAAGCAGAGAGCAAATAATACTCACTCTATCTGCCACTGCATTTTTCCCAGGAGAAAATATCTACAGTTCTTGCTGCCCCACATCTTTGATATAGAAAAATACTCTTTAGCATTTTAGACATGATGAAATTGCTCAGGCAATCATGAGCCACATCAAGGCAGGAGTGCTGCTGACTTCTAATACTGAGCTGCCGACACATGCTGAATGAAATGCAATGTTGTTGCATGTGTCTGTAGGATCTGATATTGTAACCATTTTGTTGTTGTGAAGACGTATTCTGTAAGTGAAGGCTATTATCACAAGTAACGTAGTGGCTGATAAACAATGCAGTAGCTGTCGTATGCAACAGTTGGCTGTCTGAGTCGTTGATTGTGAATCACTGATGTGCTGGAAATGAAGAGTTGATTCACTGCACACTTTAATTGAAAAGTCTTAACTCGAAAAGCTCAAGTCCAAGTGAAATTACAAGTCACTGGTGTCAAAGTTGAGTTGCAAGTCTTTTTTTTAAAATTATTATTATGTCAAGTCAAGCCTAATATCCAAGTCAAGTTTAAGTCATGCATCTCTTGTTTACAAGAGATGCATGGCTACTACATGCAGGCTACTACAGCAGAAAAAGCGCGTTTGATCTCGAACACACACACACACACAGTGATGTTATTATTTGTGTCACACACAGTTATCAGTCAATCAGACAAGACTGAATCCAAAGATAGCAGCTCTACTGGGACACAAAAATGGCATAAACATTGCCATGGATATTTCTGTAAGTTTATCAGATGGCAGTAAATAGAAGAGTAAACAGGAAAAGTTACAAACAAGCGTGCCCGATGCTCAGCTCTTCCCAAATGTCTGGACTAGATTTGCATGTTATCAGGCCTTTCCATTTTCTGCGGTAGAATAGCTGATGTGTTGCAGACAACACATCTATTAATGAGCTGCTGGTGGCTCTGCCGTCTCCTCCACTCAGATTACCATCCAGTCTGCCGTCACCTCCCTAGCCAGCATCTCCTCTCCTCTCNCCTCTCCTCTCCTCTCCTCCTCTTTCATTTCATTTGCTTCTCATTTTTGTTGCTCTCCTCTGCAAGACTTTGTGTCAGTAATGCTTTACAGGAATTCTTATTAACAAATAATATTTTGTTTTTGAACACAAGGGAATCACAAGGGAAGGGAATGTTCATCTCCTGATCCTAAATCTGCCACAATGCCGACTGACAGAAATGAGAAAAATTTATTTTTCAACCGCAATTAATGTTTTCTTGTAATTTCTCTTAGACTGTGATGCAGAGCAAATGTAACAGCAGATGAAAAATGACTGCAAACAGAAAGAATATCATCATGCATGGTTCAGAGAACAGAAGGAGAGCAGCATGCATGCCTCAGAAAGTTTAGATTGGTGAATGTAATGAAATTTTACAGTCAGCTGTCTCTATTGAAATTGCTCTGGGTTGTGTGAAGTTTTAATTGGCTGTCTGTTTACTCTGTGCTGGCAGACCTGGCTGCCGTATGAGTGCACCTACTAACAAGCACCTTTCTTTTAGGTGAAATAGCTGCTCTCTGGTGACAGTTTAGTGGCCTGACGCTGTGTTACTATGGGGACCTGGTTATTTGTTCATCCTTCCATCCATCTATTGATAGATACATCTTTGCCCTTTCATGCTGCTGTTCCTGGTCAGGATTGTTACAGTGGCAGGAGAAGCAGAGCAGGATGGAGCAGGCCCTCCATCCTTACCAGATGCTTGAATCAAATCCACCTGCTCCTCTCTGTAGCTCAATCCCCTTGATCATTGATCTGTTTACCCTATCACACAGAGCGAGGTCACCGACCTGTGGAGCTCATTTCAGCTGCTTGAATCAGCATTAGGCGCCATGGTGGAGTAGTAGTTAGAATCTCAGAACTGGCTTCACATCCCTGTGGAGTTTACTGTTCTTGCTGGTGCTCCAATGTCCTCTTATGCAAGGACACATTCTCCCATTCAGAGTCCGTGTCTAATTCTCAGAGTTGGGCATCATTTCAGCCTGATTGGCTGCCATTTGTCATGTAGCTTCAGGAGGGCTGCAAAGCCTGATTATTTGCCCAAACAATTTACGACTGAGCATTTGGGCAACCAGATGGATTTCTAACATGTATGCTGGGATAGCCTTCAGCCCCCTGCAAATACATATGGACAATGGATGGATGGTATCTACCGTTTCATTCTTTGTCACTTCCAAGGGCTTATAATCATTCTTGTCTTGTTCACAAACTGATCAAATGTCTTTTCTGATGAAAGTCAAAAGTCAGTCTTTTTATCTATTTCAACCTAATTTCTAACGAGACAGTGAGATGCCTTAATCCCCATTACTGCAGTATTTCTCTTTCCTTCTCTCTCTCTCTCTCTCTCTCTCTCTCTCTCTCTCTCTCTCTCTCTCTTACTCTCTAAAACACACACTTAAAGAATATCCTCAACAGTAAAAAGAATGTAAAGGAATCAGTGCTATGAAATATAGATAGAGAAGAAAAAAATCGTTGCTATAGCCTGTAGGGTCAGACGTGCCGTCATTTTGTGTTACCAAGCTGAATAAGATGGACTGTTTCTACTAAAGCAAGATGTTAACATCAAATATCCCAAATACATTTATTTCCATAACACCTTTGAATAAATCATTTCAGCAAAATCCTCTGAAGCCCTCTAGAGTCGTACTGAGATCTGGCTTATATTGCTGTGCAGTGTAACCAGAAGATGCCCAATGAATGAGTGTTTCTGAGTGATTGACCACCAACCCTGTGACATTTAACCAGGGCCACATTTGTGCCAGAACAACTGGTTTCACTCTGGAACCAGCACCAATTTTATCACAAAACCTCCTCAGCAGCCTGTCAGTCAGTCAGACCCTGAACTTGCTTCATTGGGTTTCTAAAGTAGCAGCCATGTTTTCTGCTTAGGAGTTCACGCTCTCTTTTAGTCAAACTTATATCTTATGTCTGCTTCAGGCACTGCAGTTTTGCTCTATTAGCCTTCGCTGTATCGTGGATCTCGCGCTGGGTTTACACATGGGGTAGAATAACACGTGGAACATCACCCACTACATCCTCTGGCTAATACCAAGGTTACATTTTGGGTGGGATAGGGTTAGGATTGAGGTTAAGTAACACATTTTACTCCATGTGTAACGGCACCCAACCTCCAAAACACAGCAAAGACTCTCTCGTTTTGATGGATTTTATGACTTTGATCTCTCTCTAACCCACTCCATCAGGACCTTCTCTGTGTTCAGGGTCCTCTATCAAGCCATGTCCATTTGCACAAACTCCTTAGTGGAGAGGACATGTGGAGGAGAGGTAAAAGCGATGAGGCAGAAGCGCAGTCCCAGATAAGAGAAATTAAATCCGCTGTTGGTTTGGTGGGCTACAAACCAAACAGAGAAAGAAGAAGAACTAGAAAGAGAGAGAGGGGGAAAGATTGAGGAGATTGTGGGACCTTCTAAAGCAAACCTTGCATGTACTGTATCAAATAGCAATCTCTTTGTGATGCCCTCTCTTTTATTCTTTCTCTCTCTCATCTCCATCCTCCACTTGATCTCCTCTCTTCCTCTCTCTATCTGTGTGATCTCCTCCATATTTTGGTCAGTAAAAAGCAACAAGTCACCCAGAGATGAAGCAACTTGTTAATCATGAACAAAGCAAAGAGTGTCAACTTTGATGACAAAGACAAAAATGTCAGAAAGTCTAGCAAAATGTACAGGAGGTACTCTTAACAAATTTTGTCAATCAGCCACAGTTTTACTTTTCTCTGCCCATTTTGATATAAATTGTAGTTACTTGTTTGACTTCCGTTGCTTTATTAAAATTGCATTTCTGCTGCAATATAAAAAAAAGTGAAGCATTTAAAATGAGCAGTACTTTGGCAGGAAGGCTGACTTCGCTGTTACAGTTGACTGGCCTGGTCAAAGATGACTGACATTATCTCGTCTCGTCTGGCAGGTATCTGGATCAAACCAAGCCGAACATCCAGGATGAGAGAGAAGAGGGCTGACTTTGTGGCAGGATGTCTGGGAGGAAGAGTCATCGTAGCTGGCGGTCTGGGTCAGCACTTCCTTTTTTCCTTTTTAAATTTATTATAGTCAAATAGAACACATCGCAGAATGATCCACAGTTTTCATTCCAGTAGCTTTGTATTTTACTTAGAGTGTGTTACACCCTGCTAAATACATGATGTATTAGAGTAATGACTTTTATTTAGGAACATTTGAATACAGTATTATTATAGTTCTGCCTGAAAGCAATGCATAAAAGTTGGGATTTCCATTGCAAAGACTGGTTGGATATTTTGGTAGCATTTTACAGCTTGGAAATAACAAGGTATGGTTAATATTGACTCTTTAGAAGGAAATTATCAGTGGCCTCAAATAGTTCATTGCAAACTAGGTTAATCATTTTTATTTTCCTCTCCCTTTCCCCTCTCTAAACATAGAAGATACAGCGTTGATATAGCATGACTGAATCAAACCAGGAAAATAGAACACATCCTGTTTTCTTTTCTGTTTTCTTTTAGTTTTATTGTTTAAACCATTCCGTACTACAACAGCTGTAACTTGGGCATAAAGATAGTATATGGTTCAAAGGTGCAAAATAACACATCACTGCTTTCTGTTTTCCACTCTTGCGGCCTGGAAAAGTTCAAGGCTGTGCAACAAACTATTGCACAAAGTGAAGGACCGGGGCCGGTACCTGCAGAGGGAGAATATTAAACTACAGGCCAAGTACACAGTGATGATTTCTTGGTTGCTTTTTCAAAGACAGACCAACAAAGTCAGATGTCATGTGCAACAAAGCAGAGACCTTGGAGTGTTGGATAGAAGTTCAAAGGATGCAAAACTCTTCCATGATCCTTTTATTTTACAAAGTCATTAGAATTACCTAACTTTTCTTTTATGATGTTTGTGTGTGTTTCAGCATATTTATGATCTGATATTTAAGTTTCAAAAAGGCTACAATCGTGTAACCATATTGTAAATCCTTTATCAGTGTGGGTTACTTTTTGTTTTTCACAGTTTTAGAAAAATCTAAATGCCCTCAAGCCTGCTCAGGTGTTTCAGAAAACATAAAAGTAAAATTAAAGGGAATAAACTAGCAATGCTGAAATCAGCAGCTCAGCTGTTACAGAGCTGCAGGAACGTCACCTGAACAAGGGCTACTGAGTAAAAAAAAAAAAAAAAANAAAAAAAAAAAAAAAAAAGTATGACACAAATGATCCTGTTGTTACGGATGTGCATATAGTCGCTTAAATATTATCACCGAAAAAACTTATGCATCTATGTTTATCAGACTTGTGGACAAATAATGTCAAGTATTGACATATTTGTCACTTGACAAGTATGTAAAGTATTGAACCCATTTTAAAACTCAGGCATTCTTTTCCATCTTTATCTGTTCCTATAATGAGACTCTGCACACAGAAAATAAACTCATCAATGCTCAATCCTCTGCAAATATTGAACAAGTCAAATAACACAGCACTGGCTTCTCAACAAATACACAAACATATGCACAAACACACACACACACTCTCCATACAAATGCTCACCCACACAGCCTAATACATTTTCATTAATTTCCCATTTTCTCCTCAACTGAGCTGCATTTGTTAAAGTAAAGTGAAGAGAGATTCAGCAGCACTCCAAATTAATGTGAGGTCAGCGTTTTTCTTTGATGCCACGCTTGTTAAGCAGATATTGACAGTCTATTCTGTGTGAAGGTGTGCATCAGCAAGATTACACACACACACACACACTGACAAATTCACAAGCCATTTATTCCTGCAAGAATCCCCCTTCCCCCTTAAAGGACCATACCCTTGGCTTTGCATATTTGAGCCCAATATATACAACCCACATACACGTTACATTACTGACAACCATTTCCCAAAACTACTACAGAAGCAGTAAATATTAGAATTGTTTTTTCTGCCTTCCAGACTGCCATTCATCTTAGTTCATTCCAGTATGCTATTAAAATCAACTTGTAGAGAGTTAAAACATGCTTGAGATAAGTAACACAANTTCATTCCAGTATGCTATTAAAATCAACTTGTAGAGAGTTAAAACATGCTTGAGATAAGTAACACATCACAGCAAACACAACGTCTATTGAATTTTTAAACTTTATTTAACTGGTCCTACATGGAGCTTCCCAGAAGAAAATGTATGTCTCCGCCAGGAAATATAGTCCCAGGAGAAGATGGCTTTTACAGAGAAATTAAAAATGACTGTCCCTTCTACATACATGTTAGCAGAATTTTAACATGAGCGTATCACCTGAATTACAAGCTTTGGCAAAATAACAGAAAAAAAAAAAAACAACAACTATAATACGGTTTAATGTTTTGGAAATTGGTTGTCAGTAAAGTAACTTGTATGCGGTAGAATTTATTGGGCTTAAACATGCAAAACCACCGGTATCCTTTAAAAATACTACGTGTACATCCACACAAACAACACATGCCTATTCTCAGACTGAATGGGAATTATCACACTACGGCATCAATGTAAATTTGCACATGTTGCATCTATATTCTCACATCAGTTTCAAGATAATATAACTTCTGAATGTAGAAGACAATGAGACAATCCCTGAAAGACAGATAACCTGTCCCAGCATCAGTGTTAAACCGTATAAACATCTACAGCTTCATGGCACAAAAAGAAAAAGTGCACTACCTTTGCTATCTAACAGAAGGAACATTTTCAGATTTTAAGCAAAGATATGAATGATGGGAATTATGTCTCTCATGATTATCATCCAAGTTGGAGAGAAAACTTTCAGCCAGAAAAGCAAATATCAGTAATTTATGGGAAATCTATTGATGCTTTAAACAATACCATTAAACAATATGTGTGCAACGGGTGAGACAGAAGCTAATATAATTACACAGACACCATTCTAGTCATGTTGTGTACCTGTTATTTGTGGCAACAGTCCTCTGATTGTTTCCTAAACACTTTTTGGCGCAACACATTTTAGCAGATTTCCTCATCTCTGTCCTTCTCTCTTGTCAATGTGGTCTGTTATCTGCTGAAAAGCTGTGTGTGTGTGTGTGTGTGTGTGTGTGTGTGTGTGTGTGTGTGTGTG
>VXCM01000682.1:183075-206345 GCA_014773175.1 Lucifuga dentata
TGTGTGTGTGTGTGTGTGTGTGTGTGTGTGTGTGTGTGTGTGTGTGTGTGTGTGTGTGTGACAGAGTGGGGGAGAGTGAGAAGAAAGAAGGCTAGGCAGATCTGTTGCATTTTTCTTTTTTGCAGCTCAGCTGTGAGTCTTGCTTTGCTCCTAATCCATGGAGATATTTTCAGGTTGTGAGTCAAAGCTGATGGTTCATGGCACATTTCCAGTTCTCTGCCTTTTTATTTAGAAAACAAACTGAAAAGGAAATTTGCACAAAGGACAATGAGCATATGTAATGTGTGTAAGTAACATGTTTCTGTATATGTGCATATAAATGTGTAGGTTACACTGTAAAACATGACAAGTTGATCTTACTTAAAAAAAATCTAGGAAACTGATTGCCTTGAAAAAGGTAAGTAAAAATAACTATTAGTCTTAAGTTCAAGTAGATATAAAGTAAACATAATTTAAGACTAATAGTTATATTGACTTACCTTTTTCAAGGCAATCGGTTTCCTAGATTTTTTTTAAGTAAGATCAATTTGTCACATTTTACAGTGTAGGACTAAGGACTGAGATATTTAACTTTAACAATTATTGTGCCTAACCTTTCATTGATATATTTTTGATATTAACATAAAATCAAATGACTGTGTAATGTCAAAGGGTGGCTAATAGTAACAAGCCAACAATTATCGTCAAATTCTGTAGCTCCATAGACGTTTTATTCTCTTTTAGCTGATTGTTATAGCTTACAGCTGCACATTTACTTTGTAATTAAGGCAATTAGGCTATATTTACACTACTACTACTACACTATGGGTGGCTACTGCAGTTTCCTCTTGTGGGGATTAATAAAAGGAAGTCTAATCTACAGGTCTTGAGGCTGAATTTTTTAAACTGTTAGAATTTTTTTTTTTTATACCTGATATTGGTGTTTAATTGTTTAAACCTGAAACAACCTACGTGGGCAAACAGAACACCGAAATGGTTGCAAATAAGACAGAAATAAGTATACAAGCTATTGCTTTCTGAAGCAAAGTCTTAATTATATTTTAAGGGTGAGAAGAAGGATTAGAGCACTTGCTGCAGCTTGGGCAGGTCTGGCAGTGATCACTGCTACATCATTCATATGCAGACAAAGTAGAAGCATGGTGAATTTTGTGACGTGAATGTCAAGAAAATTCCATTGCCTCTGTTTAAATGACAGTCACGTTGGCGGAATACCAATCAGATTTATTTGTGGCCCAAAATTGAGCTGTGATTATCCGATTCCATGTGGTTCTATTAGTATTTACATGTTCAACGCATATCCGATATGTGCCATGTAATAAAAAAAAAATATGTTATCAATACTCTTATCAACCCTGTTTCCAACAATAGAAGTCACATTGCTATGATAAGATGACTATGTATAAACCATATGGCTGAAAGACTCAATAGTTAATGACCAGCTGGTGAAGAAAGTCAAGCTTTGAGTATCAGGAGTTGGTGGAGATCAAAATAGAGCTAAAAGGATAGTGAATATTTTATTTGCATTAATCAAGTGAAAGGAAAACCAGCTGCAGTTTGGTAATAAATGTTGTTTAAGGCATTTGGTAGTGTATGTGGTGGAAATATGTCAGGAGTGTGTGTCAGCCAGCTTGTTTTGGTGTTCCTCTGCCACCTCGTGGCCAAAAATCGCTTCATAGGGCTTTAAATTAGACTTTCAAGCATTATAAGTAAATCCATTATCACAAAAAGCCACATAAATGAAAGAAAAAACAAGTTCAAACTTGACTATTTTTAATTAAAACATCTTTATAAAGTAAAGTTAAGCATCCACTCTTTTCTGCTTCCTGCTCATTCGTTGCTGATGGCGATAAAATTATGGAGAGGGCTTGCCTTTGTCTTTGCTTCAGAGTTGTAAATAGAAATATTCTTTGGAAGTTTGGGTGAGTAGATGAGCTATTAGGAAAAACAGCCCAAATGACCCTTCTGTTATAAAAGCTTTTATTTTAACTGCTAATAAATAGCATTAGAAGAGAAAATGATGCCCTGAGGAAGGCCAGCAGATGCTGCAGCCAATCAGTGCAGCTTTTAATCATTAGCCCCTAAATAAAAGACTCTCCTTCTAACAGAGGTGTTTTAATCCTTAACCTTCAGTGCTTGAGTATGCTTACATGCTAAAAATTGAAAGTAGACAAAAAAAAAAAAAAAAAAAATGCAGCAATAACAACTCCCACAGACACGTCATTGAAGTCAATGTGTGTGCGTCTTGTTTGCATGCATCTGTGTATGTTTGTGTGTCTATGGGTGTTTTTGATTTGCACCCTCCATCTGTCCATCTCTTCTCTTTGTTGCCTGTCTATTTCTGGCACAGCATCTCCACTAATATACACCTCTCTCTCTCTTTCTCCTCCTCTCTCTCCCCTCCCCTTATCTTCCTCTAACTGACAACCTGATATCTGCATGTAAATTATAATCAGACAGAGATTGTCAGACTAAGCTGGCTTGAGATGCAGGATAATATGTACTCAGCCGCCTCATTTCATTATCAGAAATTTACATCCATACAGAGATGGGCTCACTCATTTGCACTTGCAACACAAGTACGTGTTACACGTTATGTACAAACTGCATACACCCACAGTTGACAAACATGTTCAAAAACATGCTTTTCAATCCCAAAATTCATCCAAAGCCATGAAGCCCTGTGAGACAGAAACAGTATTACAACAAATTAATTCATAGATTATTTAGTATATTATTGCCTCTCAGTCTGCAGTTCTTAGACAAATGCATGTGATTTCTCTCTAATGTGCCAATTTAAGCTTAATACATTTAAATAATTATTATCAGGGAGCTTAACTGCAGTATGATTCCTTTGTTGTGTAACCCAGGTGTTTTGTAGCTGTTTGCCACAATTTTATAGAGGATCTAAAAGTAAATTATTTCTCATTAATTCCTTCATCTAGACAGTCAGTATAATACAGAAGAATCTGCATTTACCAGTTTTTCTCACATCAAAAGACCTCTTTCTGAATAAATCAGCATATTTCCTTCTTATTCTGAGATATTTTCTCTCATATTTACATTTTTTTCTAATTTGATGGTGGGTTTTTCTTATTTTAATGGGTAATTGGTTAAATATGCTCTCTACTGTATTACGCTTTTTGCTTTCGCTTAGTTGTCACCACTTCTACCCATGTCATAGTGGACAGTGTGCTGGACCACATGAATGATTTTGGTGTGTATGTGTGTTATGTATTTTGAGGAAGAGAACAGTGTTGGAGGTTTGCCAGCAACAAAAGAAAGAAAGAAATTTTGACATGAAAGTGGCATCAAAAGACAAAACAAGGACAAAAAGAGAGCTAAGGAGAAAAGTGAGGATTGAAAACAAAATGAAAAGAAAGTAAGCCAGCAAGAAGAACAGAAGAGGGAGATGAAAAACAGAATGAGAAGAGGACAACAAGAGAATAGGGGTGAAGAGAAATAAAATAAATTAACAGGCTGTCTAAGAAAGAATTAGATATTAAGACAGAAAATAGATAAGATGATGAATTAAAAAGGGAATCAGAAAGGATAAAACATGAGGAATAGAGAAAGACAAAAGGAGGAAGAGCTGTAAAGGAGATAAAGGAAAAATGGAAGAAAAGAGGAGAGGAATAGAGGTCAGAAGGAGAGAGGGAGCAGCACGGAGGAGAGGAGCAGCTGATGAATTGACATGACGTCTGTGGGCTGAGAATCAAAGCAACAACGGGAAGCCTTTGAGCATCAACATCACCTAGGAGTGAGCTGCTGTGAGTGTGTGTGTGTGTGTGTGTGTGTGTGTGTGTGTGTGTGCATGTGCATGTGTGTGCAACACATGCACTCACTGGTGTGTATGTGTGTCTTCATAAAAACCATAAAGGAGCTGAAACCTGATCAAACTGTGAATGTTTTGTGTCAACTCGACACTATCACTTTGTTCTTTCAACCAAATGATGACGTTTCTGCCCTTCATTTTTTTCGTTAGGTAGATAGACTCACATACACCATGCACACACTTATCCATATCATTTAGGGATCCACTGTGATGTGGGTCTCCATGGAAACGACAAAAGCTTAGCATGCTGGGTGATGTATAATGACAGCAAGCCTGGCACCTGAGGTGTGTGTGTGTNGAGAGAGAGAGAGAGAGAGAGAGAGAGAGAGGTGATGTAGTGGAGAAACATGGAGAGAAATATAACACTGCAGGTGGACAGGTGAATCCCAGCTAAGATGAAGAAGAAAGAATAAAACCAAAAGTAACTCTTAGAACCTCTGGTCTCAAACTTACAAAACCCACTGGTATAGCCCTTTAAAGCTTTTGCATTCAGATCTTCTAAAAAATCCCATCAGACAAGATGTATCCATGATACATCTTGCCATGTATCCATGCACTTTTCTGCTTTGTTAAAGGAAGAAGTGTATTATTTAGCATGAGCAGAAATAAATACAAATTGCACAATCCAAACTTGGCATCATCATCATCATCATCATCATCATCATCATCAGAAAGAACAGTGGCTTTTTACACATGGACAAACAGCCTTTGTACCGACCTCTGCATTTTTGCTGCATCGCTGCTGCATCAGATCATTTATTTATTTATTTGAATCCCGCAGTGCAGTGGACACTTATTGACTGTAGATGTGCAGAATTTCTCAGCGCATTGAACAGCATTTTAAAATGCGGATGCGTGTACAGCTGACTTTTCAGATTTCGCTGCCTACATACTACATACATATTAAACCACATGTTTGATCAAATCTGTCTTTATAACTTTAAAAAACAAGCTCTGTAATCATTTTGCAGCATTTTAACATTTAACAGTCTTCCTTGCAGCTGGAGATGGAAGCCCTTTGTTAGGAAAAGATTCTTTATTATATCGATACTTAGAGGTTATTTTAGTTTGTGACAACAAAGAGAGACGGAGGAGCGTTTCTATAGGAGGCGTAATCCCGGATTTAGTGTGTGTGTGTGTTTGTGTGTCTTTGCTTTATGTGTACATGATTGACATGGTAAGCGGTGTATGTCACACCTGCCCTGGAGGTGATGTGTGTGTCAGTTGTAGTGTCAGGCATTTTCTTTGCAGTCTGTGAGTCGTTGACAAGTTACCCAGCTCGTTAAATCATAATGAGCGGCCTGGGAGCTTTACTGGCCTTTTCCAGAGTCTAAGCTCCTGCCCTACATGTCCCCTGTGGTTGTTTCCCCGTTTGTTTTGTTCTTATAGCTTGTGTGTAGTTTGATTTTGCTCAGGTTTAGTTTTTAGTCTTTTGCTGAACAGTATGTGTAACACCCGTGTCTCATCCCCGTGCTTCCTGTGATGCGATGGCGTGTGAATTTCCTTCCAGTGTAGCTGCAGCTCCAATTGAATTTCCTTATAAGTTCAAAAACCCATGATGACTGACTTTAAAGGAATATAACAGTGATTTTGCATGTTTGAGCCAATATACAATTTTAGAATTGTTTTTCCTACCTTCCAGACTGCCATTGGTTTCAGTTCATTCCACTGTGCTATTAAAATCAACTTGTAGATACTTGAAATGTGCTTGAGATAAGTACTCCATCACAGCGAACAAGATGTCTAAGAAATTAAAAAAAAAAAAAAAAAANTAAAAAAAAAAAAAAAAAGCAAAAATGAACATGTCTTTATGAATATGAGTTATGTTATGTATGCATTTACTTTAAAGGACCATGCCAGCCATTTTGCATGTTTGAGCCTAATATATTCAATTTTCATGCATGTAACGTTACTGACAATCATTTCCCAAAGGATAAAACCGTATTTCAGCTTTCCTGATTTTTTGCAAAATCTCTTAATCATTCAAAATCAAATATTCAAGCAATACACCCACCTTAAAAATCAATGTTTCACCTGATAATATTTACACAGCCTTATGAAGTCATGGTCATTTAAATTTTTTGATAAACACAGGTCTTCTTTTGGGACTATATTCCTCAGTGGAGACATACATTCACTCTGCGCTTTTTAATGCACTTAAACGCTGAAATTATGTAACTTCTAAAAAAAACCTGAATACACGTGTTGTACGTGATGATGGAATACCTATCCCAAGAACGTTCCAAGTTGATTTTAATAGCATACCAGAATGAACTGAAACCAATGGCGGTCTGGAAGGTAGGAATTTTTTTTTTTTTTTACATTCACCATTCCAGTAGTATGCTTTGGGAAATGATTGTCAGTAACATTATATGTATAAAAACTGAATATATTAGGTTCAGACATGCATGATTGCCGGTATGGTCCTTTAAGGCACATGCTATACATCCCTGCTCTATAACACTACACATTAACAATCCATCTGTGTCAAATTAGCAATGTGTGTGTTAACCCAGAGACATTTAGGTGTATACCTCTGTAAAGCTTTGAATGTCTGTTTGTTGTTCTTTTATGCAAACTGTATTAAATTTTTTTCTGGTCTCGTGCTGTTTCTTTAAACCTAAAATGTTACAATCCATTTTGCAGGTAACGAACCATCACCCTTGGGCACAGTGGAGAGCTACAACCCGGTAAAGCGGCGTTGGGAGTATATGACACCCATGCCCACCGGACGCTGCTCCTCTGCACTGGTGCAGACATCCAGCATGCTGTTTGTCATTGGTGGAGTCGCCCAGGGACCCAGTAATGCGGTGGAAGCCCTCTGCTTACAGGAAACAGTGTGACAGACACACAAACACACACACACTGACTCACAGGCAGGCAAATGAGTCCAATCATATCGACAAAAACACAATAATTGCATATGATAAAATTCACACTGCTACTTTTCTACCGGCTGATGGACTCTGATACGCAGAGATTCAACAAGCATTGTCAAATCCGAGCTGCACAGACAATTTGTGATTCTGATTTTGATGAACACAAGATTAAGTCAAGCAGACTGCTGTTATTGGACTGAAAACTGACAGGTTTTCTACAATGAGGAAATCAAAGGAAGACAAAAACAAGCAAAAAAAAAAAAAATAGACATGCACACAATGTTTGATGAAACAACACGCCTTTGAACTGTTGAGCATTTTTCAGAAATAAAAGCAGGGTACTTTTCTGAATATTAAAGGAACATAGGGCCATATCAGTCTCTCTCTCCCCTGCTGCTGTGACAGCAAGTTTGGACCCTTTTCTATGACCTTAGGAATAACACTTTGTTGAGTTTTAGACAGTGACACAGTGACGTTCTTAGAATGTGAATGTCTGTTTGGTTCTTTTTTTGCAGTGTTGTGTATGTGAGACAGCAGCTAGCACTGCTAGCAGCTGCTACCACAGTGTCAGCAACAGCGGCCCTTTGACACACAGTCACACCGCAAGCAGCTCAACTCTCGCTAGTTAGAAGTCCATCCATTTTCTCAGAATAGAGAAATACAGGCCGACGTTGACCACAGTCACTGTGTTTCCTTTGCCGCTCGGTGTAGAAGAGCTGACTGTGGTTGACCTTGTCGGCATCTTGCTTTGCTCCATGTCTCTCCACCGCTGCTCCACTGACACAATCATTCGTCCCTCAGACTGTAGCACAGGGATGAAGTTGCTCTTGGAGTGAATGCAGATTTACTTACAGCTGCTGCACTGAAGCATCCAAAAAGATTAATAACATTTGGAGCCTCAGCTTTTTTTTCTTTTTTTTTTTTTTTTNTTTTTTTTTTTTTTTGTCATATAGTGTTTTCTTAAATTGTGTACATTTACCTCAAGCTGCTGTCAGACTGATTTAGGATAAAATGAAAAGGGCATCAACAACTCGATTTACCCCACAGGTCTTGATGTGCAGTTCTGGCCCAATTTTTGACAGCCTTTTTACATCTTCTCTTTTAATTCACCCATGTCCGACACTTGTGTTTACACAGTTTAGACTTCAAACACCCTGCATGCACGAGAAAGGGTCGAGTTCCCTGACAGAGGTACATGAAATGCAGAATGAATGCAAATAAAACAGAAATTATATGAGCTATTGCACCTTTAAAGCTGACAAAGTTGAAAAATGTTGTGTTTTAGGACATGCAAGTCGGAATGACAATAAAATTCCAATCTGTGCGTTTAGATGACAGTCGCATTGGCATATCTGAGACATCAGATTTATTTCCACATATTAATGTGGCCCAAAACAGCTCTAAGAATATTTGCTTCCATACGTCTTTCTACTGTTTAGATGCTCACAACGTATATCTGATATGTATCACAATGAGAATTGGTTCACTCGTATCTGTGTAGCACTGTATAGTATAAATGTGAACATTTTGAAGCAGTGCACCCTGACACTGTTGCCATTAGCAAGATAAAGGATTCACAGAACTGGATAAAATCAGGTTTTGACTCATATTTGACCATTTTACGATTATGACGGTTTCAATGGTGGAAAAAGCTCTGAAATAGCATTTTTAGTATAGCATAGTGGGCTACCACACCTCATAGTTGCTGTCTCTGCATTACCAAGGATGAAGAGTTTAATGTGAGGTTCCAGACATTAATTTGTTGCTGACACACTGCAGTGTCAGCAGAAAATGTATTTAAAGTTCTGACGTTAGTTTCTTTAGGTTGTTTGGGGCTTTGAGTACAAGAGGTTTGGAGAAAAGGTCACAGAGGGAGTTTCAGTGCAGAATGTTTTATGACAGAGGAAATGACCCATGAAAGTCAGCTGTGAGGTTCGATGCCTAACCGGAGTAACACAGCATGGAGTGACAGACAGCCTCTGTTGTGCTTTCTTACTCCTGTTCCTGCTGTAATGGAAGCAATTTTGAATATTTATGTCACGAGTTCTGCCAAACACATTTACTCACATTTGTACTGTGTCACAAGTGTCAACCTTGGCTCAGCGTCTATAATCCCAGATGATGGTACAGCCATTTATTTAGACTACAAGATTTAAAACTTAACATTTAAACATCTTGAATCTATATATTTGAGTTATTTTTTTTACAACTAAAGTAGCTCATTTGCAATTCTGCTGCGATTTGCATTAGTACAGGACAGAAGCTGCTGCTGCTGCTGCTGCTGCTGCTGCTGCTGCTGCTGCAAAGCTTCCTCATACCTCCCCCTTGCTGTCTGGAGAATGGCATTAATGAAATCATCCCTAATAAAATTAACAGTTTATTTCAATACACCAGAGTTTATTTGGTGATTAGGTTGATTAAAGGATGTGTAACAAGACGCTAATTTAGACTGAAGAGTCAGAGTGGGGAAGAAAGAGCAGATGTAAGGCCAGATAGGATGAATCGATTAGAGCTTTTATCTCCTGCTCAGACACAAACTACACCTGTGCAACTCACTAATGAGAGATGTGAGGGGTGTTTCATCATTCTCACTGCTGTGCAATACTTATTTTGACAACATAACAACCACGTAAGCTTTGCAGTTACATTAGCTGGTTAACATAAGCTAAGGAAAGGTTTTAATAGAGAGAGTAAGAGGTATGATTGCTGTTGAGGAAGTGGATGCTGTTGATTTCATGACATGTTGACATGCTCTTAACAGATAAAATTCCCTTCAAACCACACAAAACTTGCCTGATGTCCCTGAATGCAGCAAACCCAAAAGTCATGATGCATTTGGAGACGACACACACATCTACAACATCCAAGCTTTTCAATAGCAGGCAAACTGTGTGAGTTGTGTCTGATTTTAACCTCTTTTTGGCAGTTGCAGACTAAATCTCAGCCAGGCTGGATTTTGGCTTGATCAGCTATAATTTGGCATGCAGTTTGAGAAAGGCTGCAAAGGTCTGATTAACTGCCCAAATGATGGATTTCTGATGTGAAATTTCTTTGCAGTTTGACAAGTCTAATGAGCTGAATTCTTGAAGTCATGATCAGATTTCTCAAAATTCATAGTAAAGCACCTGCATGCATCTGCAGAAACCTGACATTTTACCAGCAAGAGACAAAAACCTATTATTCAGTCTGAACATCCAGGCCATGGCGTGTCATTAAAGCCGTGCAGTGTGAGTGTGAAATCACCGTCTTTGGCTGTTCCAACATGCAGCGTGAGTCAATGTACAAGATTACTTAAATCGTATCTTCTTGGCATAAAATAAGTTTATACTGTTGCTGCTGCATTAAAACCACATCCTATGTGATCAGAGGCTTAAAACAACTGAACGGGTTTATCTTTCCACACAGGAAACAGCATCAGTGAGACTTATACATACACACATACTTACATACATACATACATACATACATATACACAGGCAGTCCCTGGGTTATGAACGTCCGATTTACGAACAACCCGTATTTACAAATGGACCGCCATAAATAATTAAATTAAAAATTTGAGTTACATACAATGATTTGTAATAATGAACGGCGTACTACTTTAGACGCACGTCAAAACAACAGAAGAATGCCTCTTCCGATGTGCAAGACATCAAGGAGCGAGGGTAAATGTTAACCTACATGTTTTTTTATACCCCCACACACACACACTCTCTCTCTCTCTCCATTATGTTTACGATGTTTTAGGATATCTGGAAGTGTTTTTGGAAGTATTTAATGTTTCTTATGCATAGAAAGGTAAAATATATACGCTAGATGCACACCTTACGTAACAGTTTCGACTTATGAACAAATTCGACTTACAAACAGCCGTGGGCATGGAACTCGTTCATAAACCTGGGACTGCCTATATACATATATATATATATATATATACACGTATATATATGTATATATACGTATATATATGTATATATATACGTATATATATATACATATATATATATATACGTATATATACATACACACTATCAATTATCAAACATTCTTGATGCTGAACGATGAAATGAGAGACATAGGAGAAAGAGAAAGCCCCCAAAATTGTTCTTGTTTTTATCGGATGGCACACACACACACACACACACACACACACACACACACATATAGTCCTTTTCATTCTCTTGTGACACTTTTTCGACTTTCCTGGTCTCCAGCTTGGCTCAGCAGACATCTATTGCTGTGTGGAGCACTGAAGCCTCTGAGCTCAGATCAGATGCCAGCTAACAGTTGGTTATTTCTGGTGCTGCACTGTGTGCACCTAATTGATTTTGCTGTACAAGCCTCTCTCATTATGTCTGTACAGTACACACATGCACACACATACATCCATGCACAAACACATGCGCTCTGGTACGCAGATCAATACACAGACAGGCATGCTGCACATACAACAGAAGTGTGCACATTCATTTGTACATTTGCTTTGATGATGTCATCATTAGGAGACCTGACTGTCAGGATCAAAAGTGGTGGAAAAAACATCTGAGGATATATGTTTGCATCTTTTGAATACTTATGATTAAAAGAATTGAAATGTGTATCTGTGACATGATAAAAACACAACAAATAGCAGCACAAGTACAGAAGACTCAAAATCAGAGAACTTTGAATAAAAGTCAATAATTCACTCGATCCAAATGCAAATTCAGTCAACATCTATTTCATTATACTGACAACTCTTACTGATTGCATTTGAATCCCCACCAACATTTGTTTTCTTACTTATAAGCATTTCCGGGATCAGTGTTTCATTTACCATGTAATTGTTTAGCCATAAAGTCACATATTAGACATATTATTCTGCTCTCAGTGGGTACAAATCTTCATCACAGTTGGTGTTATTCTCCTTTATACCAAGTCTCCATAATATACTGTATTCCTCCAAACTAAAAAAAAAAAAAAAAAAAATAGGCTGTAACAAGAGGTTTTACTAAAATACAATGTTCAGGCATATGAGATATGAGCATTTGTGTTTCTGACTGAGTGGGAGTGTGTGAGCACGATTGTTGTTGTGATTGTATGTAGGTACGTGTGTGACTGTGTGTTTTGTGTGTTTTTGTCGCTCTCACAGCCCTTCTTGTGCAAGCTGCCTGTAGATATACAGCATCTCTTCTGCAGGAGTTTTCTCTTCCACCGACTCCGGTACTTTTCTCTGCCACACTCCACTTCCAAAGACATTCTGGGACTTTGCTAGAGCTAGCTTTCTCTTTCTTTCTTTCTTTCTTTCTTTCTTTCTTTCTTTCTTTCTTTCTTTCTTTCTTTCTTTCTCTCTCTCTCTCTCTCTCTCTCTCTCTTTCTGTGGTTGCCTTTGTTTCATCACTTTCCTCCCCTCACATGCTCCCTCTCTGACCCTGCCAGTGACAGAATTTTTATTTTTTCAGTGGTAAAGCCTCATAAATTTATGTTTTTCTGTCTAGCGACAGAAGCTAACAATTGTCTGACAGCAGGTCGAGACACAGGATGCTTCAGTGCAGGTAAAAGCTAATTACATGATGTATTGTTTAGCAGGTCATGAGCAGATGATGCACAAATATATGTAAATGTGTATGTAAATGAATTCTTATAGGACTAGTTGAAAGCCAGAATATATTGTGGAGTTGCTTCCCACAGGGCCCATCATGGCATGAGCATTAATATAATGTAATTAGGCAAATTTCCACATTTTTCAACGGCGTCTCAGGCTAAAAAAACCCTGAAAAAACACTTATTCTTCAAGCAATAAGTGCCCTGATATTGTCACATAAGTTTTTAATATCCCACAAAATAGGACAGTGTCAACAAAAGTATTACACTCATTTTTATTATCTGGAGCAAACTGATGTGACTCGCATTGCCCCCAGAAGTTGCCTTGTGTATCATTTACCTCTCACACAATTGGAGATACATCCCCTCTCGTCCATGAAGTATTCAGGGCCCCATTGCACACTGCACATGCCTACGCTTTGTGTCTTGTGCCTGGATTTATGGAAACAGGGCCCACAGACTCAGGTTCTGACAAAGCAATGGGGTGCAATCAGCACAGAGCAAAGATGGAAGATGATGAATTACACTGTTTTCTCCACCTCTTTTATGCGGGGCACAGTTTTCTGTTTCAGCTTCCGCAGGTAGCATAAATGTGTTCCTCTACATTAGCATAACCATGTGTTGTTTTTTTTGTTTTCTATTTGTGCCTAATGTAATAGTTGGGAGAAAAAAAAATCAAATATCCCTATGAGTATTACTGATTCAAGATTAGGTATATTGGTATTTTTTTGTTTGTTGTTCATGTTTGTTCATGATTTTACCCTCCGGCTGTTTGTGTTGTGGATCACGGTTGTGAGGTTACAGGTTTGTTGTGGTGTTGTCCAGATCTGAGCTTGGTTCCCCAAAGTGTTTGTCACTAGTTCTGTAATCCAGTATTCCTCTATAAACTTTGCTTGGGCTGATATGCAAGAGTCATTTTTAATAAAAGTGTCTAAATGTGTCTATTTTCATGATGTGACCAGGGAAATGCATCGGAGCGCAGCATGCAGGAGAGTTTGCTGAGTTTAATGCTGGGGATGTGGAAACACTGTGTCTCATGCAAGAAGGTTATACAAGAGAGATATATTTCTAATAAAGAAGCTGGTGTATTTTATGTGTTTGCGGATATCTTCAGTGGTTCTCAACTTTTGCAAAATCTCCTGCTGAAAGTGTAAAAATACAGGTGAATTTTAAAGGGGACATATTATATACTTGCAGTACCACCAAAAGCTTGCTCTGTTCTGATTGGCTTGCCACAACAAGGCCAAAATAGTTGCTCGCTAGCCTCGTATTTGGTGGGTTTGTCATTTTTGCATTCTTTGACAATGTTCAACACACACTGCCTACTATTATTACACTATAAAAAATTAAGCAAAAGAACAAAAAAGCATAATATGTACCCTTTAACACCAAATACCTGCTTTTGAAGTTTGTGAAATTGCCAAGAGACTTCACATGATCTTCATTTCAAACTCAAATGGTTTGTGAAACACTGGCCTTCAGTGCTGTATGATGATGATTTTTGATTAAAAAGGCTTCTTTGTGGCCAAGTGAAACTAGATTGTACAGACATTTTGGGAAACACAACCCCAGAATCCCTCCTCTGCTCTGATCTCTCTTGCTGTACTGTGCTGTTTTGGTAAAAATCTGGTAAACTGCTTTGTGATTTTAATGGGTCTGCACTGCTGTGTGCTCCGTTTGTGAACTGAACTTGATGAAATGTGTTGAAAGTAAGAAGAATACAGCACGTTAGGCATGAAGGATGACTCAACATAATCAGATCCTGTGTGGGGAGGTGTTAAGCAGTTTATGTGAAGCAGTGAAAAGTTAAATATATTACTATTTATGTTGAAGGCTTTACACTCATGTATTTTTATTATTATAAAGATTTTGAGATGTGTACACAGTGTCATAGAAACACATGCATAACCTCTATCAGCCACTAACAGACTCACATACACAGCTAGAACCTTCAATCTATGCACTCAAATCAGGCCCACGCAGTGCTGAGTTCACCCGCAAGTGACCAACATTTACAAGCTACAACTGAAGACAGATGTTAGTCAGTGAAAATGGAGTTATAGATAATTAAACATTTGATTTTTTTTTTAAATTTATGTCATTAAACTCAAAATAAAAAATAGAAAATTGATTTTTTTTTTTTTTAAATATTACAAAACAAGAACATATTGTTACAGAAACAGAAAAACTGCCTTCAGTCAAATCCAGGTGAGAGGAATTCTAATTTGCTCTGAAATCGATGCCATAATCAATAAGATATTGCTAAATTTACAACATTTAAATGAACATTTAAATAATAACATCAGCTAAGTATGATGTGGGTTTATGTTCTAACTGCATGTTAGTCATATGCATTATTGGCATGATAAACTAGAAAGACAATTTCTAACTTTATAGTTGATAAAACTGAAACATTTAAAATTATTATTTTATGGACATCACACATTTATTAATCACATATACAGTGGGGTCCAAAAGTCTGAGACCACTATGAAAATGCTTCTATTTCACATTCTTTTTGATTTTAATGAATGATTTTTCACTACAAATGATAATATCATCTTAACAATTTGAGTGAAAAGTTGAATCTTTGATAAATACATGAATTTCAGAATATCTTAGTATTTGGTATGCCTCCCTTTTGCTTTAATGACAGCATGCACTGAGCTGGCATGGACTCCACAAGTTTATGCAAAACCTGATGAGCCAAGTTATCCCAGCATGATTTGACAATGTTCCAAAGAGCTTCTTGTGATGTCACACTTTCTGATTATTCCCAGAGTTACATAGAAAACATCACAGATTTTCATTGTGGTCTGGCTTTTGGATCTCACTGTATAATAAGCCTGGCTAAAGATTTTATATGCTCAACTTTTGGGAAGGTAAGATGAGGTATTGGTGATCAAAGCATAAATTCCCGCATTCATTGTTACAAGATGTATATGTCACCATACAGCATGTTATCACCTGGATTTATGGAGGTCGTGGGCTGACAAAAATCTAACAAAGGATTAAATAAAGGTGTTTTAAGAGAAGAATTGTGATCAGTTGTGACTCAGTTGGTCACTTGTGGGTTGAGTGTCGCTCAGCAGCAACCAAACACAGCGGTGTTTACTGATGACTTATTTATTCTATAACAGAGAAGTGCAAACAGAATCACAATTTAATTTAGGATACCTGCACACAAAGACAGTGAAATAAGATGGTATGGTATCATTTTTATTATAATAATAATTATTATAACACCGGTGATAATTGCTTGGTTGCTGTTGTTACTGTAATAGATTGAGACACAGCAGTGTTTGTAAAAACCATCAATAGGGACAAGAAACATAGAAATACAGTATGTATTTATGAATCCAGGGCAATGCGATGTATACACGAAAGGCCGCCTCTCCTCACCAAAGCCCGTGAGTCACATCGTTCCATTACTGATGGACGGTTTCATATAGAACAGAACCCAATCAGCCCTATTAAGAGTTACATGCACATATCAATAGCAAGAGATTTTCTACTGATAATCTGAATTTCGGTGAAATTACAAATATTTGTAGGCTCAAAATTTCTTAGAAACTGTCAGATTATGTGTTTTGGTGTACGTTGATCCTCATGCCATCACTATTTCATATTCCCGTAAGACATTTTGGAGTCTTCATTTGGAAAGAAGTCGTTTACATGCACTCTACACTCAGATTTTGTTGATACTTTGATTAAAGCAAAAATGCTGAATAAACTACATATACTGATGAAATTAATAGGATTCGGTCCTGAATATACATGTTGCTTCATTGACTTACGAGAGGAAGGTGATGAAATACAGTACTGATCGTAAAGAGATGGAGCATTTTAGAATCAATTTACAACCAAATAATCTACTCAGAGTACATTATGTTAATATATACATATTTCAATCTGATTTTTGGTGTTTACATGACATTTAAAAAAAAGATTTTTGCTTTAATCAGAGTGGAATTAAAGGTTTATTGTGCATATAAACGAGTGTAATGAAACTTTCTGCGTGTAAGTGTAGCGAGGACGTGGCTTGCAGGCTTTGGTTTGCAGACTGAGTCGTGGTGTGACTCCAGTGCAGTAGTTCAGTGCCTATACTAAATGTGAGGTAGTGCCTCGACTATAAATCCAGTTCTATAATAAACTATTTTGACTTGCTGCCTGATTTATGTCTTGTGTACGTTTGTGTCTGCTTCTTCCTCTGCTTGGAGGACAGGGCTGAAAGAATCAAGTGGGAGAGAGGGGAGAAGGGGGTGAGACAGATAAAAGCAGAGATAATGACAGGACAGAGTGTACCAGGTGTATATTTTCATGCGCCTATTTCCATGCCTCCCTCCTAAGGGGTGTGTCGGTGGCTGTCATCAGAAAAATGTCACAGGATCCATAATAGATGAAGCCGACATCAAAACCCACTTCAGACGCAGCGGCACAGAGACAGAAAGCTGTGATGGAAAGAAAAATAAGAACAAGCGTTTCCTTTTCACAGCGGTAATGACTGGATGTATGACTCCATGGTCAGCTGCTTCTCCAAATGAATCTGCTCTCGTCCTCAAGCGTCTCCGCCGCAACGGTCTGTCACACAAAATAAGCGTCATATTAAGAAGGAGCAGGAGTTCAGCCAATAACGTGCTGCGGTATGAGTTGATGCTTTTAATGTGTTTTCTGTCTTTAGATGATGAGCACAGAGTCACGTGGCTGCAAATTAACTTTCACCTCAAATCAATATGAGCATTACTGTGTTGTACTAATGGAAGTTTGATTGCATGATCACGCATATACACATCTATATTTAGCCCTGTCCAATAATCATGAGCAATAGAAGCCCTCATGTTTTGACATCTTAATAAAGTCCTTTATCAGACCAGTATTGACAATATGAACTCAGCTGAGTGTGTAGCTTTGACCAGCAGTACAATTTTGATGAGCAACACTGCAGTGGTCTTGTCCAAATGGTGAACTCGCAGTCTTTTTGATCATAGGGTGCCCAGTTTGTGATTTTTTGGAGTTCAAAGGTGCCTCCATGCACCCTTGATGAGGTCTTCAATAAAGTCCTGTCCAGCCTTTGTCCCACAGTGACCCATAATCCTTTGCTGAATTGGCTGCAACCAATCAAAATGTGTTTGTTTAGTGTCTATTAATACACTAGGGGGTTAAGTCTTACATGCAAATAAGTAGCAGATGGGTTTTATTACATGGATCTATATGTTAGCAAGCTAGCTAGCTACAGGAATAGAATGCTAAATGGCTCTCTGGAGTATAATTGGAGTATAATATGCGTGTAAACATGAATGGAATGGGCTACCAGGGGTCAAAAGTCCCAGACATTTTTAATTTTTTTGCTTCAGTGCTGCTGCTTTACACACAAACACACACCCTCACGGGAGCGTATCTATGTTCCTAGGGTCCTATGTTCCCCAGTTAACACACATTAAGTGTGTGTTAACAGAATAACCCTAACCCATTATGTGCTGTGTGGAGTTGGGAAACATAGGAATGACCCTACTCACACACCGAAAAAACCTGAACCATTAAAGAGAAGCTAAAGTTAAAGTGACCTCCAGTAGTTGTACCCCCCNAAAAAAAAAAAAAAAAATCTTCTGAAAAAGAAGTGTTGCACAAAATGTCCAAAAACATGAGAGTTTCTTCTGAGTTGCCAATTAGGAGAGTCAGTGCTGCATCAGGGGAGGAGTGAGCCTGAATAAACAGAAAGCCAGAAAGAGGCATTGATTGATGGAGACACCGCAGCAAAAGAGCGAGACAACCACAACAACAGCAAAAAAGACCCATTAAAGAAACATTTCCTGTATAAAAAATGCAATAAGATGAAATTTTGCCTCACTTGCCAACTCACCTCTTGAGTGAGTTTGATGACAGCAGAAAGTAAAAAGTGAAAAGAAAGAAAAAGAATCCACCATTGTTGGATCAAGTTATTGAAGGGCAAGGCAATTAAACCGATGAGCAATATTCTCTCTTAATATTATCTGACGTGTGATGCTCTGCAGATTAAAGGAAACGTTTCAGAAACGGTTCTTCATGCCCTCACAGACGTCAAGCTGATTTGAGAGCTGCATTAATCATTAATGATAATTATTAGTCAGAGATTAATGACGTTATTACCTCTTTCATAGGCAGTCCCTGCTGTCTGCTCTGACATGCAATCATAATCACCATTAGTCCAAATATGTCATGCGTACTACTTGAATTAATTGCAAGCAGGTGCAAAATACTTCATAAAACTACAAAATATGGTTAAACTCAAGATCCCTGGCTTATGATTTTTAAAGCTCATGAACAAGGATAATAAGGCTCTTTCTCATGGAACACAAGCGTACTGATTATGTGCTGCTGCCATTATAAAATCAGATATCCTTGATTTTGTCTCCAGATGCAGACAAAAGAAGATAAATACCAGGAAATCATGAGTTTGAATTCTTTCATCCAAGACATGTTGTTCTTCTCTTCCTACACCACAGCATCGTGAAGGTATTTGCAATATCTCTGCTGCAGAGACTGGCTATGATTATTTTTTGGGCTGGTGTAAAGCAAATCTACTACCTTTATCTGTTTCTTAGGAATTCACCAGACAATGGTGGTTTTTTTTTTTTTTTTTTTTTTTTTTTAATTTTATCTAAATTAATATCTTGTGGACAGAAGAAAAAAATAAGTCACTGTTGGGAACTTCAGGGGCTCTGTAGTTTCTGTGTCTTGAAACAACTGTTATTATTAATTTGTCCACCAAAATATGGATAAATAATAATAAATAATCACAGAGACCATTTTCTTCCAGGTTTTTGTAATGGCTGTGGGGTTGCAATGAATGATTGTTTTCATTAAAATGTCAAAAATATAGTGATAAATCAGCCATAACATGTTCCCAGAGCCTGATTGCTTGTTTTGTTTTGAACAATAAAAAAAATAAATAAATAAATAAATAAAAAATCAAAGGAATTAAATTTAAAATGATATGAATCAGAGAAAAACAGCAAATCATTTCAGAGAGCAAATGTTTGGCATTTTTACTACACAGATATCTAAAACAAGAAAATGGTTATTAAAATTGTTGTCAGTTGTATGCTAATTATCAATCAATCGTTTATATAAGCCTTTTCTGCTTGCAGTTATTACTCTTAATGTTATTAAACGGGCTGCACATTGCATTGTAATATTACTGCTTCAGCTTCAATAATATAGTTACCTGTTTGGAGTGCATTATGTGATCATATGCGAGTATTTGAATCCCTGTTGCTCACATATACAGATTAATTACAGATCTTACATGGTCAGTAATATTAATTTAAATACAGTCATGTCTGTGCATAAAATCAACCTAACATGCATCAAGTTTTAAAATATGAAATAATTGATATAGGCCTGCTTTGCACTTCAGAGATAAAACTGTAAAGATGTTATAATAAATGACTTTTTAGCAGTATTGATACATCTGAAAATTGTGAGAAAAACCAACAAAAAAAAAAAAAAAAAAANAAAAAAAAAAAAAAAAAAAGAAAGAAATACATAAACAGAAATGGGTGCATCTATATGTATTTATTAATAATACTATCCACAGAGCTTCATGCAGAATATGAGCAGCGTCTCTGACATCCAGCCTGGAGCATCACATCTGGATTACTTAACATTACCTTGAACTCTGCAGGTGTTTCGAAAGGAACCTTAGCAAACATGATTCCCACCTTCTGCTCTGATGTGTAGCTGTGAGTGTGTGTTTTTAAGCTTGATGCTGCTGGGAACATGGAGATGAGTAATGCAGGAGCCCTTGCAGAACACGGCTGTTCATTTATAGAATCAGCTAACCAGGCTGCCCTCCACTCCTCTGCCTGGTCACTCTAGAGATGAAAGCTGAGCTGCAAGTCACTTAAATTTCAATAACTCTGATTTCCTGCTTTTGTCTCTCTCTCTCTCTCTCTCTCTCTCTCTCTCTCTCTCTCTCTGGCTCTTAACTGACCTGATTAGGCATCTGGGAAAATGGATAGCCAGGAAAATTAGAGAAATGGCTGGGTTAAAAAAATAAAGTGGCAGCATCTTTATTAGTTGTTCAACCACATAAATCCACTAGTGCAGAGTGGAGAAAGGACAAACCATACTTCTTACAAAGTGGAAAATATATTTCATATTCCCAAAGTACCTCATCATTTTTTATATTGAAAATCACTTTCCAAAGGATGATGGAGTGCCCTCTCTATCAAATTCACACCAGCTTCAAAGCTGTTATCTATTTCTGCCACCTATTGGCGTTAACCTGCTTCTGCAAAAACCCTACACAACAAGTACATACCGTGAATGTATGTTATATTTTCTGTAATAGTGTTAGACTCTTAATTCTTTTTTGTAATGTGTCAAACTTACATGGACGTTATTTTAAAGTGACACCTGTTATCCACAGTATGATGGAGATACATGGCTATAAATATGCTCCTCTTATGTTGGAGCACCTTATATCAAACTTACAGAGTAACTGTATTGTGATTCAATAAAAAAAATATTTAAAGCATCAACCAATTTAGGCCAACTTGTTGGATTAGTTAACTGATTCAATATTAATAGCAAAAATATTGATTAATGCATGTTTAGTTAATTTTTCCCAATAAGGATACACTAATTTTTGGTGCAAAAATGAAACCATCTGAATTGAGGTAAACAAGTTAACTGATACAAACTATTTAGTAAATACTACAAAATATTAATAAAATGTAGTTATTTCCCTATTAGTAGGTCATTATCCAGTAATTATTGGCACAAAGACAGTAAATATTTGCCATCAGTAACACGATTATACTAGAAAGTATAGAGTTATAACTATAGATAGATGTTTGTTTGGTTCAGATCCACTATATGAGATCCACAGTTTTTTCTTAATTCATACAATACCTTCCATGATTTTTAAACATAATTTTTAATTTGGCTAGATGGTATATGAAGAACCCAAATAAATCATCAATCAAGCAAATTTATCGACTGTACTAAGGTAAAACTAAGATTCAAGTAAAGTTTAAACCCTTAAATTAAATCATCTAAATTTTATTACAATGGCTATATAATACATACCAGACAGTAACAGGCACAGTTTAATTAATTTAATTTAATTTTAATTATTAGGTTGTGAACTCTGTTGGTGGGAAATAGTTTTGGCCCCTGCTGGCAACTGGAAGTCGAACCTGAAGTTATTTATGATGTGAGTAATGAGATTAAAACGCTATCATGGCTGTTAAATTACTAAATTACTACATTAAGTTCACCCAGTGGTTCTTACTGCAAATAACCAAACACATCATCCAATTAATAAATAAAGGAAGAGAGAGAAAGAGAGAGAGAGAGAGAGAGAGAGAGAGAGAGAGAGAGAGAGAGAATATTAAGGCACTGGTTAATTATGTCTTCTCTCTAATAGGTTCTTTGACAGCTGAATGTCTTACTGTCAGGGCCAGCAAAGCATCCAACAAGATTATCAGAAATATTGTTCTTAGAGAAACTGTTACTTCACCGTCCTGTATTTCCTTCTGGAATAACAATTTTTAAGCTATTAACTAGAAATGGTCATTGTTGTTGCCAAGAAAGTATTTACTAACCAACAAGATAAAGGAGATCTCATTTAAAATTGTTCACAAATCTTATCCTGTGAAAATGTTTTTAAAGCAAAAATATAGATGGGAATTGGATGGTTTATGTGCATTTTGTAAAAATCATGATGAAACTTTAATATATCTCCTACACAAGAATCTTTTGGATTGATATGATGAACTTTAAAAAAAAAAAAAAGTATAACAATTTCCCTCAAAGACAAATCTGTATTATTTGATATGGAGAAGAATGAACTTCAAAATAACGATTCACTGTACATTAATGTGTTTATAATTTATGGCAAATATCATATTCACATCAGCAAAATTTTACACCAAAAACCAAACTTTAATGTGTTCTGTGCTTCATTTAACATTTACATTGATAGCCTAAAACNCACCAAAAACCAAACTTTAATGTGTTCTGTGCTTCATTTAACATTTACATTGATAGCCTAAAACTTCATGTAAATTGTAAGGCTATCAAAAAACCATTTCTGCACTTGAAAATCTCTGTATTTCTGCAATATGACCCTCAAGCATCACTTCAGTTTGTTTTTCTGTTTCTTGTTGTCCTTGCATTGATTAACTTTACCTGTTACACCTTGTACCTTATTTTAAATTGTGATTTGTTTACTTAAATAAAGTTTATTAAAAAAAAAAAAAATACTGTAGGTAACCTAGGAAACTATGCAGCCCCCCTCTCCACCCCCAAACCCACCACATACCAACTTTTTTGTTTTTCATAACCTACCTGATAGGCTCCATCCGCCAGCTCTTTATCTTGTGTTCTGTGTTGCTCCACTTTTACAGCCTTTCGACTTTTATATCAGTAACAGCAGTAAATATTTGACAGGTCTTGTGGTTCCTTCTTTCATTTTCAGCAAGGTGCATGTTAATTAAATCATCACTTACATTATCATGTAAGCAGTCATCACATCATGTACCACTCAGGTAAGGACACACACACATGCATGTATAAACTTACATTACTCATTGTGCAGAAATCTGTTATTTCTGTGTTGTTACTGTTTTAGTTTGTTTAAACACAGTACTCACATACCTGCATATTACTATGCAAGATTATTACAGACATAAAATAATATCCTCATTTTGTTCTTTAAGTAAGGGCTAAATGATGCTTTCATCGTCAGTTTCTTCTGACTGATTGGTAAACAGATACAGAACATAAGACAGAATAATTTAATATTTTTTCCAATCAACAGTCATGACTGGTTCTCATTTTTCCCTCTGTGGAGGTAAATTTGACTCAAAGTAAAAATTCTGAAAGCTGACTCTTTGGTTTATGCTGTAAAGATCCATGCAGGCTGTTTGTCCTAAGCTGTGGCCAGTGTAAATGTCACTGTGATGTGGGATGTCACGGTGTGTGTGTGT
>VXCM01000683.1:0-32500 GCA_014773175.1 Lucifuga dentata
AAAACAAAAAAAAACAAAAAAAAAACACCCGTTCTTCTCACCTTCAGGACTCTCCCTCTGAACAAGGTTTCGTGCAAACCAATTGCACTCTGCGCAGAGTCTCGATCAGAGAACTCAATGTAAGCAAACCTGTTGAAGTGAAAGAGAGGACCAGTAAAGGAACCAGTATCCTTACAATTAAATTCTACAGCCAAACAGTGTGAATCAGGCTAACAAATGTGAAGTTAAACGCTCAAGTTAAACCCACCCCTTAGGATGGCCAGAGAACCTGTCACATAAGATGGTCACTCGATTGACAGGACCACAGCCATTGAAATGGATCTCTAACTCATCTGCAGTCGCTCCATAGTCTACCTGAAATACATCAAACAGTGATACAGGTTTGGAAAGAGAAAAACACGTCCACTACGAAACTTGAAAACAGACAAGGAGGTTGCATAAGACTTACATTGCCTACATAGATTGATCTGTTGTCTGCATCTATCCTCTCCTCATGAGTCATATTGTAGAAAGGCCCTGTGGTAAGAAACACAATGAATAATGCAATATAGAGAATGTATTAATGCCCACAGAGGTGTCGCACCAGGTGGAATGAACACATAGAATACTTGAATCAACGCAACCATTACTTGCATCATCTTTAACAATGCACATCTCAGAGAAAGATTCTTGCATTTGCTGCCCTCTGATTTCCATTTCTGTTCTGTGGAGGAACCGAGAGAGAAGGAACAGGAGGGGGAAAAGGGATGAGGAAGGAATACCACAGAAGCAGAAAATAGTCATAGGCATGGAGAAGGACCCTTCTGGTTTGCTGGGGCTCGCTGCTTCGTCTCATTGGGCAGTGATGAGCCACACGTGGAAGCTGCTGTTGTGACCACAGTGACATGTCCCAGGTGTTATCCAGATGGCGAAGGATGTTGTTACCTCACCTGCCTGAAGGCTGTGATGCTACCCACCTGGCTCAAATATGCTGTGAAAGCTTCCCAAATGTATAATCAGTGTTTTGCTGGACGAACAAGAACCACCACTGAGCTGAACTGCTATATGACTAACATGGGTGGAGATGTAATGGCTGTCGTACCAGGCTGAGGGCTGCTGGACAGGTGCTGCACATCCACAGCATCACTCCTCTCCTCCTTCACTTTCTCTGCCTCTTCTTCCATCTCCAGCTCCAGAACCCTGGCCTTGATGGCTGCCAGCTCCTGACATACAATTGTGGAAACACAGAAAGCTACTGGCTGGTTCACATTATGATAGACACCCACTTGCCACAGTTTTACAGGACCATACTACTGAATTAATAAATACTACCTGCATACATGATACGTTACAATTTCCAAAACATAAAACTGTATATTAGTGTATATTAGTTATTTTGCCAAATCTCTTCTTTCAAAATCAGCTATTCAGGTGATACACCCACCTTAAAATTCAATGCTTCGCCTACTAACACATTTGTTCAAATGTAGAAGAGATGGTCGTTTTTAATTTCTCGACATCTTCTCCTGGGATATTCTTTTGCATTGTCTTCCATGCAGCTCTGTGTTGGAGCACTTAAAGTTACTTTGACAAAAAACTTAACAGACATAGGTCACTGTAATGGATTGCCTATCCTGTACATCCATACAATCCAATAGTCCCACAATACATTCTATCTTTGTTAAGCCTATAACAGCTTTTGTTGACACTATTCAACTCTATGGTAGATTTTGATGCCATGCTTTGTGGTGGGTTGTATTGAATTGCATTTTGTTGGAAAAGTTTCCTTCAGGTATGCAAACGAGGTCAGACAAATTATTACAAACACCTTTTCATCATAATCCAGTCAATGTAATACCACAAAACAGAGCCTCAACTTCACCATGAGTTGAATCAGTTTCTGTTGTGCAAATGTAATCCCACTGGATTATACAGGTGTACCTGATAAAGTGGCCAGACTGTAGGCTACAACTTGATATTTTATTAAATATCAGTATTGTCCTCAATATTATCCCCAACATATGTATATAATAATAATAATCTATCAGTATTGTCCTCAATATTATCCCCAACATATGGTCTCATCAACTGACCATATATTGAGGTATTAAATCAAAACTGATATTCGCCAAGACCTAGATTTTGCATCAGACTGAGCTGCCATGTTTACAGACAGCATTAAAATATTTTTCAACCTAGTAACAGAATAAAACACAGAAGCAATGCAGTATGTCTTTACTTCCTCCTGCAAATGCAGACTGAATGTACGCGCTTCCGCACCCACAGCAAGTCCTTATATTTGGTGATCATGTTACACGCTCCGTGGTGTCGCTTTGGTTACACCAGTGAAATAATAGTCAGCGCCCGTTCAGCCCAATATAGTTTTCTCACGTCGTCGGATGAACAAACGTGACGTCATGTATTAAGTGAGAATAATCTCCTGGACTCACCGGGTCCTCGATGAAACGCTCCCCGGTGGACTCCACTCTCAGGAAGCTGTAAGACTCCAGATTTTCCGACATGATTGATCACTATTCGATCATGACATCTGCAGAGCCCACGCTGCAACACTCTAAACGGTACACTGCACAATTAAGCGACCAGTTCCTTATTATTCAGGATTTAGTCAAATGCAGAACGAGGATGTCTGCAGATCTGCAAGACAGCCAGAATAAAAACCTCTCACAGACAGTAAGCGATTCGATAGTCCAGACACCTGACAGCACAGGTGACCAGATAGCATCACCTGATAGATATCACCTGTGCATGAAACTCGTGAATGATTGACCAGACGTGCTCTTGCACTATAGGCACCGGCGTGGTAATTTAGAGCGGCAAGAGTCTGTATGTGCGCTCATATTCATAATCCATCTCAAATTTCAGCACAGTCTGCAATGCATAAAAACTTTTTTTTTTTTTTAAAGCTAAGTCATGAGTTATCATGATGTGAAGTTACAGTTACCACGAAAAAACAAATTTGCAGTGCAGCTCACCCCTATTGCTTTTATAGCCCGCATGACTTTAACTCTGTGGAAAACATTTGTTGGATGAAACATGGTGAATTTAATTGAAATCATGTTTACAACTTTTAGTAAATTTAACATACTGTTTGCTCTGAATATGCTGTGGACATGAGGAAATGTAATCATATGAGTTTTGAAAATTGTGCATTCAGTGATCCTAAGGAATCAACTGAGAAATTCAGTCTCCAAAGTTAGTGTGAAATCATATGTAACCACTTAAAGAAGGAAAGTAACACATGACGAATGTTTCATATCATGTTTTAATTACACAGTTACATTGTTCAACACAGACAATAACCTGAATTAGAATGTTTTACAGCTTCACACATCCAACAGAGTGAACAGTTAAAGAGCGGTAATAGCAACAGGGAGGAAAGCATGCAAGAAATAAATACAAATCAGAATTCAATTCTTCTGGCACAGTTCATCTAAAAACGGCAACGGGACCTTTTAAAGAGGGAAATAAAATAAAAGAAGAAAGATCTTCAAAGCGCCAACCTTTCCCTACAGAAACTCTTTTTTTCTGTAATAATGTATTGCACAATACAGAATATAATGCTTCCCTACACATGTAAAACCATAAACCTTTTTCAGTTCATGTAAAGGTTAAGAACAGGACCATCCTGAGCCATGGCTTTTGGGAGAACAAGTGCTGTATCCACTGTTTGCCATTTCAGCTTTCTACTGTAGCTTTTCATTAGTGCCTGTTTCACAGGAAGGACAAGCCACATCACGTCTGATGAGCCTGCTGGAAACTTCATTGGTAAAGTTATTGATATGGTTGGGGAGTGTCAAATGCCAACCCACTAATATTTGCCTTTTCTAAACATGCATTTTGCCCATATCATGTACATAGATCAACAAATTGAAAAACGGCAGATGAAGAGTTTGGAGACCCTTAGATGGTTTTCACAACAGAAGAGCCCTTATGCATTCTACAGCTACAAAATCTTCACAGAATGCAGAGAAAGTATATGATACAGAAACACCTCGACACAAATTTCATTTGTTTTTGGACTTATCTGACACCCACGTGAGTGGAACATATTTGACCCAATCTATTCCATCCTGTCCAGTGACACCAAGAGGGAAAATCTCAGGAAAAGACCATCACAGTTTGACATCTCCACTACAGCTCCACTCATTTTGTGGGACCCTAATAGCCTCGTGTCCCATGGTATCGACCCCATGTTATTCCTCACGCTGGGCCGTAACTCAAAAGCATTAACCAAAGAGAAATCTAGACAAAATAGTTTTAGCTTTTTGTTGAAGTTTGGTCATTTGTAAGTGGTCTGTTGGGTTTGGCTTTGTTTTGTTTGTTTGAAAGCTTACGTGCAGACAAGGAAGCACACACAAAGCACTTAGGGTTGAATGGAACTGTCATTACAATGTTGTTTTGATGTGAATATGGTATACAGACTTGGTATTTTCCTCACAAAGCTGTTGAATTACTTTACTAGTGTGCTACTAGTCTGTCTGGGATGTTTCATTAAAGCTCTGAAGGTTTCAAGTAGTTTGTACAGAGATACAAAGATAATAAAAAGGAAAAAAAAAACACCATTCTCCATTCATACACAGATACCTACCATGCATTCATTACATCTCTGCAAGGCTTTGTAGCTGTAAGAACACGCAATCAGTACACTAGAGTTGCTTCTATGTTTTGTTTTGTTTTGTTTTGTTTTTTTAAACAGAAGCAATATTCATTACTTAGACATCAAGCGCTTTGATTGCTTGAATAACATTTGAAACTGGTTCAGTGAGCGGCTCTTTACTCTTGTGCTCTGAGCGTGTGTATTTCAGACACTTTGGTTAACTGGTACAGTGGAGCTTTTACCTCATTAGTTCTGGTCTAACGATACACACCATGTCAAAGCCTACTATGGCTACTTTGGTCTGTGCTATTATTGGTTTTGGACAACAAATGGCATGCGGTTGGTTCTGTGTTGAGTTTGGTAATATGCATACTAGACTGACGATTGTGTTGTGTAAAGAATGTTACTGTTGCTGTTAGAGGGGTGAGATTCAAAACATGAGGTCTGGTTAAATATTCCTTCACATCATCCGTAATGGCAATTCCTTTCAACGGTTTGTTTCATCACTTTCAGACAGATTCTTACGATCAATTTCAAATGTGTGTTTCCATGTCTGCTCTCAGCCGAGCTTTTCAACATCCAGGTCACATTTTCCTGGTGGTTAGCTGTATGGTCACAGGAGGTAGCTAGTGTGAGGAGGTTTGTGAAGAGTGGTCTGTGGTAGTGGTGAAAGGGTTAGAAATGGGCCATGGAGGGAAAGGAGCAAATGACACAAAAAAGGCTCAACACACCATAACCAAGGTAATTATAACACACATACATGAATACTACACTCAGATGCAGGGCTTGCAGCCTATCTCATTTGAATTAGCCAATGGGAAATAATTAAACATTATATCAACTGTTGATGAAAAAAAAAACTGACTAGACTTGTCAGTTTCACTGCCAACAAAATTGAATTTTTTCCAAGTTTGGTCCATGTGTGTATGATGCCAAATGTATAGGATTTACTGTAGTAATTAGCTTTAGTTTAGCTGCTACAGCCCCTGTCGCTGTAACTGCGTTGAGAAGTTTTAACATACATGTGTTCACCAGCCAGAGGTGATCATCTCACTGAGGCATGTTGGGAAATGTAAAACTAGGTGATGATGTGAAGTTAGTTTTACTTCAGCTTAACACTGGCATCATTTAATCCTACAGTAAATGTAGTTAATGGGTTGTCCTGCACCTGGGTGAAACACTCACGCTTAAACACAAGCGCGTGCACACACACACACACACACACACACACACAGATTGCCGAGTACAGAAAGAGAACCACTGCAGTTGCACTTGAGCCCAAAGGATGGCAATGTTTCACATAGGTTTACAAGGCTAAACAGACGAGAAGAGGCAAGGTTTAACATATTCCAAATGTGGTGTAAACTAAATCTTAAAGTGGGGCATCACTTAATTTGTTTTACTAGTGACTGCTTGGACTTTTCTCAATAGCAGACTGCAAAACACACTGCTGAGTCCCCTCCTGTAGGATGCAAACTGACATGGGATTTATGGAACGCTGACTGATAAAATTTGCCTCCATATTATGCCATCCAGTACAAATTAGACAGTACAAACGCTCTCTTGGTGCAGTATGATGTAGATGTTTTTTTCTACAATGGAAAATTGAAAATTAATTCAATAAATTCTCAAGAACTCTTGTAGTGTCTACCCACCCTTAATCTGTTTCATCCACTATGAGCTATATGCACTGTGGTCCAGAGCCACTTTACCTTTGTTGCCAACGTTCTCCTCCTCCTCCTCCGCGCAGGGTGACATGAAACTTTGATTTCAATGTAAACTGAATGTGTTTAAATGGAGAAAGTAATCAATAGGTTTGAGAAAAACAAATGTACTGTGAGAAAATCATATTCTAGACATTAAACTTTAAAGGTTTCTGTTATTTGGCAAACACATTTTTGGACCTCTTTAAATACTATGTACATTCACATTAAGTTACTGATGTTACTTTAAATATATTTATATGTATCTATATTATATGACACCCTATGGGCAGTTGCTGTGGTTCCATTCAGTAGCTGAATTCTCTTCATATTGCACCTCCGTCCTCTCACTGTCTTACAATGCGAGCAATACAAAATATTCTACAAGAGGGGTTTCATCTCATTAATATAGATACAACAAATCAAATAATAAGTACAATGTGGGGCTTCCTCTCTTACAAGAGTGTCCTTGCTCTAACTTCACTGCTCAGCCCAAACTAAAAGGAGGAAAATCAAAGATTTAAAAAAGAAAAAAAAAAAAAAAAAAAANAAAAAAAAAAAAAAAAAAAAAAAGTCCATCTGGATATACACAAGGGCAGCACATGTGGACATCAGTGACAAGAGACATTATTGAAAAATGAAAAGAGGAACAATATCTACAAGTAGGTTCGATCCCTTCCCACATAACCGCTTTGGGGCTCTGTCCAAAGCAGGCTGGGGTTGTAAGGGCAGAGTTGAGTCAAGTAGTCGGGGAAGAGCTTAGAAGGTGGGTGTGGGGCGAGGGGAGGTAGAAAGAGAGAGGAGAACCAAGTCTACACCACCCTTTACAAGGCTCTTTTGTCTGTTCATCATGCTTTGGAAAAGGAGGGAGAGAATGAAAAGGTAACAGCAATTCCTTGAAGTATCTCCTGGAGCTTTAAAAAAAAACAACTTACAGACAATCTTTCCATACGTCTCTGGAGTTCACAATGCTTTACTGGACAATATTTTCAAGCTTGTTTTGAGGTTTTTGGCAGCTCCATCTTTTTTTTTTCCATCTTTTTTCCCCTTTGAGGCTGTGTAGATTTTCCTTTCCTCTTTTTTTCTCTCTGTCCTCTCTGATACCATTCATAAAAATCACACGGTGACAGGGTTTCCATCCATTTCATTAAATCGTTCTTCTAGGCAAGTTCACAGCATTTGTCCATTCTGGTATTCACTAGTCTGGGCCATCACTGAGGAATCGCTGTAGTTCTGTCCAGATTGCAGCAATCAGCCACAGATCATGGCAGGTCTCAGTCTTTGTCTGTATGACCATCTGTGGGTCCTGTTCTGCAGCCTGGACCTCTCAGGCTGGCTTATCTGCTGAGGAGGTGATGTTGCTTTGCGTTTGGTTATGAGTGCTTCTCCTTATCGCTTACTTACTCACTTTGGCAGTGTAATACAAAGGTTTGGATCATGTTGTTTTTCATCTTTGAATTCATTTGGGTTCACAACGGTGCAGAGAGGTGAGTCCGGTGTAGATTTTCTTGGCTCGCTAGCAAGGTAGTTAGCAGTTTAAAATTCATTTTCATATCACTGTTATGATCATCATCACTATTATTATTCATTTAGAATATTTGGACTTTTCTTCATTTTCCCTTAAAGCCAAAAAGAAATATTTAATAAATACTAAGCTGTGTTTCTGAGGAATAAATCGCAACACAAATTTTATCCCATTCCCTCCCCCATGAGAAGGAAGGTATTTAAGGTGTTATGATGGTTGCCTGCCTCCATTTGGACGCTGCTGAAGAAGTGCTGCATCTATGAAAGGTTTATACGGATAGTGCACATCTCAGGGTTGAGTACTGTTCTGTCATTGGTGCTGAATTAAAGGGAAATCCTGTCCAAGTGCTAATTAGTCTAGTTACCCCCCATCGATCTTGCTTTAGCACAGATACCATCTTGTTTTTGTTTTTTTTGAAAGTGTCCCTGCTTGGACAGCACTTATGGGCTTTCATTACATCTTAGTCACGTCTTCAGATCAAAGCTCATGTTATTGGCAAATGCTGATATGTCTCCGTTACTTAACACAAGGACGAGAGATGCTGCACTTTACTTACTTTATCCTACACTGAACCCCAGGCTGGTAATTTGTATGTGTGGCTATGGTGAAGGAGAGAGAAGGGAAGTCTAAGGGACAGAAACAATGTTTGTGAGTTGAGAAACCCAGTCCATCATCAGGTAGCAAAAAGAATTAACAGAGCCCAGAATAAGAGGGAACCAAGGAGCAGAGCAAGGGAAGAGGAACGGGACCAGTGTGCGATGAGAATTCCTCAGTTTGGTTTTGTATGGAGTGTGGGCACTGTCATATCAGTATAGAAGGGGTCAAGGGTCAGACATCAGCGAGAGGTGGCATCCAGTAGGGCAGGGGTAGCTGGAGTGTTTGAGCGAGAGGCACTACTGGAACTGCTCTCCTTTGGACTGGCAGAGACACTTCCACTGCCACTGCCAGCTCCTCCTGCAATACTGCTCTGGCCTGCTAGGGACAGGGGTCCCGGAGGAGTGCTCTCTGAGTGGGTAGGGGGCGCACTGGAGGACGCAGAGGAAGAAGGGGTGCCTAGAGGGACACTGCTGCTCCCCGGCAGTCCCTGCAGGCCTTGACCACAGACATGATGGTGCTTCTCCCAGTCTTTGTGTTGGCAGAAGGAGCCGCAGTAGCGAGCCGTGTTGCAGCCGCTGCACGTCTCACTGGCTTTCCTCCCGCAGTTCCAGCAGCTCTGATGAGACAGTGGGAGAGAATGGAGTGACAAAAATAAGTCTCTTTGACTTGAATGTCTTTTTATTTTGTGTACCTGTTATGCCTCTAAATATGTTGTGTTCCTTAACGTTTGCCACATCATTTGGAAAATATGTCAGGTTTCAATGAAATATCAAAAATATTGCGGAAGGTGTTGCGATAATGAGAGAAGTAAGTCAAAATCAAATAAAAATGTTAATTTAAAAATATATAGAGTTTCAAGTGACTGTGCAGGACTATTAAGAATCAATTTTTAAAAATGTGAAAATGTATTAGCTTTCCTAAGAGTCTTGATGTTTTTGGACCATTGAGGTAATGAGATTTTTAAGGACTTGTTTTGGAAAATATGTTCAAAAAGGTGTTAAAATGTCAGTAAATGTTTTTAAATGAATGCTCACAAACACTTCAGACCTTGTTATCAATGCCTAAAAAGGAAATGTGGCGATGCAAGTCTTTTTATAAATTTCATGTTTGAAATCTTTGAAACCAAGATTTATTTTCTCCATAGATTACACTTGTCCATTTTTTTAAATCTTATTTCTCTCATCCTGTAATTTATTTTATTACTGTTTGCATATGGATTTAATTTTAAGGTTTTGAGTCCTGGTCCAAGGCCACTGGTTTGTTTTACTAGCAGCTGGTGGTCAACTGCTCTGTAATGACCTCAGCCTGGAACTCTGCTCCAACCATCTGGGTCTGTCTGTGTTATTTACACAGACAACTGCAATAATGTAATGCATTACACAGTACAGGATCATGCTAGTGGATCATGGAGACAAAGTGATATGACGAGAAGAAACATGAGGCGTGAGTGACAGAGTGAGAAACTAGGGGAGGGAGGCACGATGAGGAGGTTTGAGGGATCTGTGATACTCACTTCACTGGAGTCCTCCTGCTGGTTGATGACGGTTATCGCATCCTCAGAGGCTTGCCTCTTAGCCTCAGCCAGTGCCCTCTCCATTTTAGAACGCTCGGCTGAGATCATCTCATGAGCCTTCCTCTCAGCGTCTGACACTGCCTTCTGCAGCTCTGACATGGCTTGTCTCTTCACCTCATTCACTGCCTCTTCTGTGGAAAGAGACACAGAAAGAAACACGTTAGTTCTTACGACCAGTCCTGACCTGCTCTGTCATCTGTTATTAAGGCTTTCTAAACTGCCTGCTTGTTGTCTGTCAGCTAACAGATGTACATTATCCAAGATTTAAAACTTTATGTCAGAATATGGAAACACCCAGACTTCAATAATTAATTCAAACCCGTCTGGCCACAGTGATTTCTAGTGCTGACAACAGCAGATGTCTCCAAATTTAGTCACTGACTTGGCTCTTCATCCAATGTTCTGGGATTCCCTGGTTTTTGTGATGGTCCACTTGTCATCACAATAGATTTGGTAGATTTTCTTTGGCAGAATTAACAATGAAGCTGTATAATTTCTGCATCGGGGTTGCTGCAATATAGATTTTATCATGAGATTTTATTGTGAGCCTTTTTGTTCACCACAAGCGCTGTATGAATGAGGAGACTGTGCTTTTACAACAGGCAGGTGTGTAGACTCCTTTCCAGATGGCAGTCTAAAATAGAAACTTCCTGCAGTCCCTTCTCAGTGAGAGGCAGGAGTGATTACATTCTGCCATCTTTCTTTACAGTCCTCACAGTGAAGATTTACAGTACACATTTTCTGGATCTCACAGGGCTCTGCACTCCAAATATATACGGTTTACAAGTCAAATACTAATTTGACATGCCATGATTACGAGGTATGACTTCCTCTAAAATGCTTACTTTCATCAATGGCAACAAACATAGTAACACTTTTTAAGATTCTGTGTTCTTCTTCACCTCTAGATGTGCCAAGTAGAACACAAAATCTCACATACACATTAATACACAACAGACACACATATGGTAAACAACGTAGCTCTCCAGGTGTTAGGCCAACCTAGTAGGAGGTGAGATTGATACTCTCTCATTTCATCCCGTGAGTGTTTGTTTGAAAGGGAACTCATAAGTAACTGCCACATTTCCTCGCTGATACAGTCCAGTTGTTTCAAACTACTGTGAAAAAAGATAGGTAGCATGGCGTGTGTATGTACTGTATGTAGGGTTGTACTGTATGTGCACATGGTTGTGTGCACATGTATCTGTGTTCATGTGTGCATGCATGTATGTCTGAGACTTGATTTCTGTGCTTACAGTCTGCTGAAGTAGTTCTGAAGTATTCTGTCAATTCTGTCAACACCACACATGCACGCACGTGTGCACACACACACACACACACACACACACACACACACACACATATCTCAGTGCTTTCCTTCATTTCATCTTTATCTTCACCCTTCATTTCATTTCTACTCTTTTTTCCCTTATGCCCCCACACCTCCCACCACCTTCTCTCACTTCCAGACACTATCTGCATTATCCTGGGCTTCTCAATTATCTGGCCTAATGCATGCACCACTAAGATTAGTTTGCAAATTTAATTAATTCTTATCAAGGAGGCTGCATAGCAGATGCTGGGGCAATTAGCACTTAATGGAAAACACGGGGGCAGCAATATTAACGTTTTAATCCCACAGGGATTTGGCAAGTCCCTGAGACGTGTTATTTCTGTCTGCTTTTTCACACTTCAGATCCTTTTTTTCAAAAGCACTGCAGTCTCTCAACCTGAACCAGACCAGAGAATACGTATCTGGTTTTAATTAAAAGCAAGGTGCTACATCAGGCAGACTACCTGGCTGCTTTAGCAGTCGTGAGACAGAGGTGACACATACACACGCACACACACACACACACACATACACACGTACACATGCTGGAGGTGCGATGGTGGAAGTGAGATATGTTACTCACCCTGCTTGTTTTGGAGGTGCTTTAGTGCTGGGGAGAGTGGGATGCTTGTAGTACCTGTATGAAAAACAACTGCAATTAAAAGAGCTTTTTCTGCTGGTGAAAATGCAGCACAGTATTTTGCCGACAGCAGCAGCATCTTCCCTCCGCCGGGTATTGGAGTATGACTGCAACATAATAGTGCTGGGACTGGGGAGGAACCAGGACTGAGTCAGATGACTCCTGGGATGGGCTCTATCTAACATGCAGTATAAGGCCTAGGCAATGCAATACTCCCACCTGATCCTCCTCTGCTACAAACTGCACCAAAAAAAAAAAAAAATNAAAAAAAAAAAAAAATCATTGATGGTCAGGATATCTTTGTGTCTGATGAGACACAATACAAATTTCCCAAATGCTTGACTCTTCAGTGATACATTTGCATACTGTGCATGAAGACAGAAATCTATCACAGTGAAAACAAATACAAAGTTAAGAGGTCTGCACCGATTTTAGAAATCAAATTCAGTTTATTGGTTATGAGGAGAGCTATTCAGCATGTGAAAACAACTATATGAAGACTTTTGAGAAATCAGGGAGAGATGTTCAACATCTGGAAAACTGACCTTTACAACATCACACTACTATTTCTGCTGCAAAACAAAATAACTAGAGCCACTGCTAGAGCTTTTTTTCGCAAATTCAACCCCCCCCCNAAGAGCAGCTTTACCTTTCAAACCCGTAGTCTTCAGCACCCACAGTATAACCAGCGTGATGTCAGCTTTCCAGCGTTTGAACATCTCCCTTTAATAATCTTTTATACAGTTGCTTTTACATGCTTAATAGAGCTCCTCATGATGACCAATAAACTGAATTTGATGTATAAAACTGGTTGAATCCAACCCCCCCCCCCCCCCNCCACCCCCCTTTCAGAATGTGTGTGTCGCAAAAATGGAGACCAGTTTAGCTGTGACCCCAACCAGTGCTGCACTGCTGCGGCCTGCCTTGGGCCAGGTGACTGCATTTTCACTGCAGCTTTAACTGCAGTGGCCTTTCATAGTGGTGACAGATGGAGGGCATTTAGCCCTAATGACACAGACGGCCTCAAATCCTCCAGCCTTATGGACCTACGGCTGCAAGGCCTCTGTTCTGTCTGTCTCAATAGTCAGGGTGAGGGCCTTGAAGACTGATGGTGTGTGTGTGTGTGTGTGTGTGTGTGTGTGTGTGTATGAGGGCAAACAGTTTTGTTAGTCTATGTTGGGTCAAACATGAAGACAATAGAGAGAAAAGGATGTGGATGCTTGGGTCTTACCAGCTTTTCTCCAGATTTCTTCTGGCAGGTATCCCGAGGGAGGCCTATGTAAGAAGTCTCGGTGGATCTCTGAAACACACACGCAGACATACACACAGACAGTTACACACACACAGAGACAGACTCTTGGCTTCCACAAGCACACATGCAGACATCAACAGTCTCCCCTACAGCTTTCAAATATATTTTTGGGGCAAATTCAAAATATGAGTGATGAGTGTGACACGGAAATGAACTGTCTACACTTTTTCAGTCATTACTGGGAAAAAATGTGACTGTGGGAGTTGGATGTGAATACAAGTGTTGATTATGAAGGAGCGTTTTGTTATCATAAGGATAACAGAAGGTTTCAGCTGCATTTACAATATATTAGTATTTGTAGCATTCAAATTTTGTGTGACTTTCTATTTGATATTGTAGTTTTTATTCCAAGAAATTTACCTGATGACTGTAATTAGTGGTTAATTTGCAGATTTAAACTTTAAATTCAACATAAAATATGCTCAGGAAATACTGCTTTTGTGATGACATTGCATATTTTGCTTTAGCTTCATGACACAATGCATTTTACACATATCAAGAGTTTTGGAAAAGAAAAGACTAAGAGAATTTCCTGTGAGTACAAAAACAGGAATTTGAAAACATGAATCTGCACATGAAAGCACTGTTGGGTGAAAGACCTCATATCACTAATTTTGGTGAATTTTTATTCTTTTAATTATGTATTCCCAAATGTTCATTACTCATTCATGTTATAACTCTCCCAGTTTTGAAATACAATGTTGTTTGAATGGAAAAACCTTGTACGTAGAGTTTTGGGGATTTTCTTTGTTAATATGTCACTAATTAACACTATCAGGGATGATTCTTCACACTGAGTATGTTTGGTGTGGATACAGTTTACTAAAGTAGAATTAAAGAATGTTTCCATTGTACAAATTACAACTTTTTCTTAAGTACAGGATTTGAGAACTGCTTCCTCTGCTGCTACAGTGTTGTTAAATTTGATTAAATTTAGTCTAAAACATCATCTAACTGACTTTTGTCTCTAAATTGACACAATACAGCACTTTCACAACGAGCTATATCTTAATGTGGGTGTGTTGCTTTGCCAAACATACCCTGTGTGTGTTTGTCTACCTGTCTGTCTGCCTGTCTGCCTCTCAGCAGAGGTGGAAGTTCCTATGGGCAGTGACTCGCTGCCCATAGCTGTGTTGGAGGAGGAGGAGTTGTGGTGAGGAGTAGGAGGAGGAAGAGGAGGAGGAGGAAGGCAGTGCTGTCCGTTGCTCCCACCTTTTTTCATCTCCTCCACGTCGCTGTAGCGCCGAATCCAGTGATTCATCTCCTCTCGGTCAGCTTCTTGGCAGCGGCGCAACACTGTGAGAGAGCGCCGCGTCTTCTCCACCATGTCCATGATGCAGTTCAGGAGCTGCAACGGCACAGAACAGATCATTGAGTTAAAACCATCTCCTTAGCATGATGGATAGACAGAGGCAGACTTTGACCATGTTGCTCGTTGGTGGAGAGAGTAAGACCCTGCCTCCCACACACATCCACACTTCCTCTGAGAAGAAACACAACAGAGTAGAAACTTTCTGAGAAGATTTTCTGTTGCAGTTGCACAAAGCCTATTTGGAACCTGTGTTGTAAATCTATCCCAAAATCCATCTGAAATCCCAAAACACACACCACCTAGCAGATGTGTGTTTATGTGTTTGTGCATTTACGTTTTCCTTTCTATTCAGGAATTGCTTGTTTGTCGGTGAATTTCAACGTCTATACTGAAGAGCATTATAACAATGATAATGTAACAGCTGGGCTGCTAATGAAAAACTTGAGCCAATTCATTCCACCCGTCTGCTCCATTCCCTGCCAAGTCCATAGTTTTCTCCTTTTTCTCCACAGTTGTTCCCTCTCCTGTTGAAAAAAGTGTCACTTTTTTCACAATGCCCCATGTTTCCATCCCTACCTGAAATGCTAAATAGGTTTAGCATGGTTGACATTCAGTCCACATCATTCTCCCCATTCATGTCTCTCTCTCTCTCTCTCTCTCTCCCCCTCACTCTCTCTTTCTCTCTCTCTCTCTCTCGCTCCCCCCTCCCCCTCTTCTCCTCTGAGTTAGCTATATTTATTTCAGTGAAGTGTTTCTAATTTGGCAGGGGTCCAGGCCTGGCCGGCTCTCTCCATGACTGCAGCTCTTGTCTCAGCTGCTCTCCCCAGCTGGAGCTGCTTTCTGCTAGGTTCTGAGCTCCATCTGGGGCCTTGTGTGCATGTGTGTGTGCGTACGTGTGTGCATGTTCGTGTGTATCTAGCATTCATATGCCATACCGTGATTTTGTCTTCATAAAGTTAGCTGCCTTGCCTTATATGTGAGCAGTAATGCAGATAGGTGTCAATCTTTTGTTAAATCCCCGCACTGACACAGACTTCCTAAGGTCAGCTGTCCATCAGCTGCCAACTCAGCTGCGACTGACGCTCTTTGGTCTGTCAACACTTCCTGTTCCTGTCGTCTGTATGTCATATCAAACTAATTTTAATCACTTACTTACATCTTGGCTGTGTTTTTTTTTACGGGTGTGATTTAATAACAAAAAAAGAGGATTTTGGCTACTGTGTAGAATGCTTACATTATCAAGGTGCTTCCATTCCTCTGCCCACTCTCTATCTGTAAGACGGTGGTCAATCACCTCCTCTTGGCGAGCTCCATGCACTGTTGCAACACAAACACACAGGACAGATCTCTCTCAAACTCAGCACATAGTTTGCTTGTTCTTCTGTGCAGTATACATGATGGTTAAAACCATTCTGTCAGTCCAGTGTTGATACTCAAGTATCTGGTGACAAAAAGGGAAACTTGCCGATTTCCACAAAATTCAACTGATTAATGCCACATTATAGCCACTTAATAATGAGGACCAAGTGTGAGCAAAACCACTTTGTGTTCCATGTAAATGGGAATTATGGCTTTAATGCCATACAATAGCCAATCCAAAATACAACAAATTCTGAAGTTTGTCTACATTTTTCTAATGCCCATTGAAAATAAATAAAGACAAGTCATTGGTAAGCACTCATGTGCTATATATAGACTCCTGCCTAAACAATGAGACAGTTTGGTGAGGAATTCATCTCTTTCCTTTAGGGAAAACTGAAGGAAGGCATATATGGTTTGCCACAGTGGCAGCTCATAGGCATGTATGGTTGTGGGCTTTATATAGATGCACTGCTACATGGATTATCACACTGGACTGACAACTGGCCTTTGTTGTCTACATATACCCCACTTCCATGCACCCCACAGCTCCTCACTCTCACATTTGACAATATAACTGTGGAATATGTCTATCACTCTTTAATGTGACCCACCTGTCTGCCGATGCCTGTCTCGGACATCTCTGTGTTCATTGTGTCTGTAAGCATCTCGGTATTGGTGTGCCAGTGCCATGTCCTCTAAGCGGTAGTGCTGAGGACCCATTTGCGGGTNCGTTGGGTGGGTGCGTGGGGAGGCCGTTGGGAGGCGGGTGAGCAGAAAGGCCCGTGCTGGGGCTGAAGCGCTGACTGGGGCTGATGGTGCAGGGCCTCTTTGCCAGGTGCTCAGGGTGCAAGCCATCTCTCTCTGAGCTGTCTTTGGTCCTGATGGCAGAGAAGGAGAATGGGTTAGAATATCACCAACACCTGATAACATTTAAGTTATATATTAGCTTAAACTATTATGATTTGTGTTTGTATTCCTTTCAGATTTTATTTGATAACTGCAAAGAACTGGGCAGCTGTGATCAGAAGAGATTCAAATGAATTATGTGTTGTGTTTTTCCAGCAGAGAGAAAGAAGTGTGGGTTTCTACAATAACACAGATCTTTGTTGTACAAATTCAGTGTTTATTTGCCATCATGCAGCAGCCTCACACATACAGATTACATCTTGAGTGGTCAGTTTTCACTACTACATATTCAGATATGTGCCAAGCTAATAATTTAAATGATAATGTGACGTGCTGCCTTTCCAAACTCCCAAACCTCATTAATAACATTTAAAACTAGGTGTTGTAGCTATAAAAGGAAGCTTAACTTACTATGCAATTGCATGGTCCATTTCTCACCTAAAATGTATTCTGAAAATGATTTTGAGGAGAAATTTGACATTTATATATTTTTTCCAGTTTGAATAGCAGCAAATGACAGCACAATGAGTGCTACAGTATGTTTATACGACCAGGTGTGGTAAGGGTTCATGTTGATGTCCAAACAATTTGACTCAAGCTAATTCACCCATGGCCTCCCCAAATCATGATGTTAAAACTGAAAGTTATCAGACTAAATAATAAATGCTAATTCATTATTTCACAGTTCAGTGAACAAAAAACGGGAAAAAAATGCTTTTAAAATGAGCTCAAGAGGGTAAAGTGTGTTATACACGTATTATGAGTCAAAAGACAGAATTCATTTTGCTTGTCTACCATAATGAGCTATATAGGCATTACTATTACACAGTAACTATGTATTTGTTAAACCATGTCCAACAGTAACAGTAGTGTCACCTTATGAAAAATCACACTTATGTATACTCTGGTGTTAAAACAGACAACCTGGATTCTCTGAATTGTCTGTAATATTAGACAAAACAGAACACTCACAATGTGCCTAAGTAGTGTGACTATTAAATTAATATCTGCTGTGTCGAGACAGAAGTGTCAACAAATTCAGTTTAAGATTAACTTTAAAAATTCCAGGTGTTATGGACTATATTTACATCTACATCACACACACAGAAACACACAAACACACACACACACACACACACACACACACACACACACACACAGCTGTACTGACTAAGCAAAGTCCAAATGTACACTCTGCGTCTCAAGCTCTTAATCTAAATATCCCACAGCTCTCTCTCTCTCTTTCTCTCTCTCTCTCTCTCTCTCTCTCTCTCTCTCTCTCTCTCTCTNCTCTCTCCCTCTCTCTAACTCTCTCTCTCTCTCTCTCAGACCTAGGGAGCAATCTATGAATTTTTGTTGGCAGATGTTTCGTGACAGTCATTTGTCCCTGTAAAGTGTGTGCACGAGGGTGTGTTTTCAAGCCATCTGGACAGTTAAAATGTGAGTGTTGATATTAATCTGTTTAGCTGGATGGCAATATCTGGGCATTCATACAGAAATCACCCTTTATCATCCTGGAGATCAAAGTCAAATGAATGTAACTCTGCCACATGTACATTATGTACATATTGTACACTATGTACACTATGTGTATTTATATATGTATTTGTACATGCAGTCAATCAGTTCTTTGTGGTTGTGTGTTTTGTGAATCTGCGCATTACTCATACACATCTCTGGCTCTCGTATCTGATAAATCACAGGAACAGCTGGCACGACATAGGTCCAGCCCTATCTGAACCTCCCGCCCCATCCACGGCATCCTGCCTGCTGTGTATAAACAACAGAAAACAATTTTCTAATTTTTATTTATTTTTAAATGTAACCCTTTACAACCGGAGTGGCCCAGCACTGGGCCCAGCACTTCCTTTGTAGCATTTGCTGTGTTTTATAATCACCATTTCTCAATGAAATGGAGATATATGAATATCTACGGAAAGCTTAGATTGTCTCGAACAAAATGAGCCCAAACATGACATTTTATGACCACGCAATCCCAAGATAAATGTAACTAAAGCACAAGATGGCCTCCGAGCTAAAACCTAACTTCATCACTTCTCGATGATGTAACTTCCAAGGGCAGTCTAAATTTTAAAATCCCTCTCTGTGATTGGATAGTAGACTAGCAGAGGATTTGATTGATGAGTCAGTGGTCCTATCAGCTTTAATGTAGCCATGACAATAGGCATGCATTCTCCATGCATATGTGCGTAATATTCCACTGACAGACTGGAGACCATGTGCTCGTCCCTACGTAGTGTTCACAATGTTTTATAATCACCATTTCTCAATAAAATGAAGATATATGAATATCTATGGAAAGCTTAGCTTCTCCTGAACAAAATGANATTTCTCAATAAAATGAAGATATATGAATATCTATGGAAAGCTTAGCTTCTCCTGAACAAAATGAGCCCAAGCATGACAATCCTGAGATAAGTGCGACTAAAGAACAATATTTTTTCTTGTTTTTATTTATTTATTTTTTTGGAGAAGTCATCTGAGGGCCTGATAGATAGGACCTGCGGGCCAAATGTTGCCCACGGGCCACCAGTTGGGGATCCTGATTTATGAGATTGTACTGTAGTGTACTGCTGCTGCCTGTGAGGGCTGATTGATAAGTTCTGAGTCTCGCATAGAAGGCTCTGACTCGGAGGTGTTGGAGTTGTTTATTTTTCAACCAATCTTCTTTGTGCTGGAGGGTTTTATGCTATTTTTGCAGAAGCCCAAGCTGATTTGATGTCATCATCTGAGGCAAAATATCCTACTAAAGCTTTTTTTCTTTTTTGGGGAAAGGTGAAAATCTGAAGGGGCCAAATCAGGTGCTGAACTAGGTCAAAAACACAATCATGGTGAACAACTAGTGTACAGTATAATCGCTGCAGGTTGGCCTAGTTTGTCCCTCTTGCACAACTCACAGTCTTTGACACATCTGGAACTCGTTTAACTCCACTAAATACAGCTGATGTGTCAAAACATCTAAAATTATCATATGCTGCTTTCATTCATATGTGTTAGTCTCAGAACTTATCAATCAACTTTATTTTTATTTATTTATTTTTTTTGTTATACAAGGATAGGAAGTAGCTGACGGGTAAGTGTTCTTGAACATCCTGCCAAGGTGTCTTTGCCTGACTTTTGTGTCACCTCATTGTGAGCAGCATCTGAATAAGAGCCAGAGCCTCTTCATCACTCAGGGTGTCTGAATGTCTTCCAGTAATTGCAGGCTTGTTCCTAAACATGGTTGTGTCTTCTAAGAGCCTCTTCATCCTTATCCTCTGCGTAAAATCAATCACTTTGCTGATGTTACCACCTAAGTCTCTCTGCTCTAAAAGCCAAGGGCAAAGGCTGCGTTTCATCATGGTATTTCTGAAGTGGGCATCAGTCGGATTTCTGTGCAGCTGCCTAAAGGCGTGAGGCTAAGTGCTGTGAGCGATGGGGCCAGTCTCTGAGACAGAGCAGGGATTGAACGGGCCCTCGAGTGGCAGCTGGATGCAGTAGGCTGTCATATTTGGGCCTGTTGGAGGCGAGAGTGCTGAGATGTCGCTTTGAGCCGCAGTGAGACACTGGGTCTTTTGTACTGCGTTGCTGCCTGGGATGCTCACACTGCAGGAATTTAGAGTAGGATGATCGAGAGGCAGTTAAAGGCTCTCGTTTTATGTTCCTCTTGTTGTCCTGCACTCAGAGGCTGTTCTGTGCTAATGTTTGCTAGTTTAAAAACACTTAATGCTGTAAGTCACAGCCTGTGACACCCAGTTTCACATGACTGCTGATTTTCACGCGGAAGTCATCGTGAATATTCCTGTCATGTTCCTTGAACGTTAAGTCAGAAGGTGTTATGTAAGATGCCTAACGCCCCCCCATGTTGCTGATGCAGCACATCCTGGAGGACAGACTGGGCAGGACAGGAAAGGGCAGTCGCCTCCTCGCCAAACACACACACACACACACACATACGCGTTTAGCGTAAATATCAGGACGTGTGACAAGACGGTGATAAATGGGGACGTGCCTTTCCCGAGGTCCTACGTACTTGGGACTCGCAGCATTTCTTACCTATGATGCTAGCATCGCAGCCATCTGTTGAGATTTTGTCTAAGTGTCTTCTTTACTGACGTGAATTTTATGCTACATATGAGGACTTTTTCAGGTCTAGGTGATATATAAGGACTATGACACACAAAACTAGAAAAAGGTGAAAAATGGGAACAAATAGTTCTCCACTAGTTTTCAACGAGTTCAATGTTAATTTTGCAGCTTTATTACTATAATCATTAAATTTGGTATTTTCTGTTTAAAATGGTGATAGATTTCTGACCAGAAACATGGTAAATCAGTAACATGGAGGCATTTTTCTTTTTTTTTTATTAACAGAAAGGTACCAACAACATAACTTCTTAGCAGATGCCCAACTGAAATGTACAAAACGTAATAATACTGCCTGCTGTGTATAAGCCAGAGGTCGGGAGGCGGAGGTGTGCGGATTACAGTGCGATTGCACTTTCAACTCAAACCCTGTTTCCATCCCACACACACACACACACACACACACACACACATACGCGTTTAGCGTAAATATCAGGACGTGTGACAAGACGGTGATAAATGGGGACGTGCCTTTCCCGAGGTCCTACGTACTTGGGACTCGCAGCATTTCTTACCTATGATGCTAGCATCGCAGCCATCTGTTGAGATTTTGTCTAAGTGTCTTCTTTACTGACGTGAATTTTATGCTACATATGAGGACTTTTTCAGGTTTAGGTGATATATAAGGACTATGACACACAAAACTAGAAAAAGGTGAAAAATGGGAACAAATAGTTCTCCACTAGTTTTCAACGAGTTCAATGTTAATTTTGCAGCTTTATTACTATAATCATTAAATTTGGTATTTTCTGTTTAAAATGGTGATAGATTTCTGACCAGAAACATGGTAAATCAGTAACATGGAGGCATTTTTCTTTTTTTTTTATTAACAGAAAGGTACCAACAACATAACTTCTTAGCAGATGCCCAACTGAAATGTACAAAACGTAATAATACTGCCTGCTGTGTATAAGCCAGAGGTCGGGAGGCGGAGGTGTGCGGATTACAGTGCGATTGCACTTTCAACTCAAACCCTGTTTCCATCCCACACACACACACACACACACACACACACACATACGCGTTTAGCGTAAATATCAGGACGTGTGACAAGACGGTGATAAATGGGGACGTGCCTTTCCCGAGGTCCTACGTACTTGGGACTCGCAGCATTTCTTACCTATGATGCTAGCATCGCAGCCATCTGTTGAGATTTTGTCTAAGTGTCTTCTTTACTGACGTGAATTTTATGCTACATATGAGGACTTTTTCAGGTCTAGGTGATATATAAGGACTATGACACACAAAACTAGAAAAAGGTGAAAAATGGGAACAAATAGTTCTCCACTAGTTTTCAACGAGTTCAATGTTAATTTTGCAGCTTTATTACTATAATCATTAAATTTGGTATTTTCTGTTTAAAATGGTGATAGATTTCTGACCAGAAACATGGTAAATCAGTAACATGGAGGCATTTTTCTTTTTTTTTTATTAACAGAAAGGTACCAACAACATAACTTCTTAGCAGATGCCCAACTGAAATGTACAAAACGTAATAATACTGCCTGCTGTGTATAAGCCAGAGGTCGGGAGGCGGAGGTGTGCGGATTACAGTGCGATTGCACTTTCAACTCAAACCCTGTTTCCATCCCACACACACACACACACACACACACACACACATACGCGTTTAGCGTAAATATCAGGACGTGTGACAAGACGGTGATAAATGGGGACGTGCCTTTCCCGAGGTCCTACGTACTTGGGACTCGCAGCATTTCTTACCTATGATGCTAGCATCGCAGCCATCTGTTGAGATTTTGTCTAAGTGTCTTCTTTACTGACGTGAATTTTATGCTACATATGAGGACTTTTTCAGGTCTAGGTGATATATAAGGACTATGACACACAAAACTAGAAAAAGGTGAAAAATGGGAACAAATAGTTCTCCACTAGTTTTCAACGAGTTCAATGTTAATTTTGCAGCTTTATTACTATAATCATTAAATTTGGTATTTTCTGTTTAAAATGGTGATAGATTTCTGACCAGAAACATGGTAAATCAGTAACATGGAGGCATTTTTCTTTTTTTTTTATTAACAGAAAGGTACCAACAACATAACTTCTTAGCAGATGCCCAACTGAAATGTACAAAACGTAATAATACTGCCTGCTGTGTATAAGCCAGAGGTCGGGAGGCGGAGGTGTGCGGATTACAGTGCGATTGCACTTTCAACTCAAACCCTGTTTCCATCCCACACACACACACACACACACACACACACACACACACACACACACACACACACACACACACAGGATGTGCTCAGTGTTGCAGTCAGCACTTCACCATCTGGACACATCATTGACATATGGAAAGCTGCTGGGACCCCACAGGTCAATCAGCGAGAGCGAGAGAAAGAGAGAGAGAGAGAGAGAGAGAGAGAGAATGGAGAATTATAGAAAATAGGAGAATGCCAGTTAATTCACCCTCGTGAATTAACTGGCATTACTAATACAGAGCACTGGGGGAAATAGCAGACAATAACATGCCACAGTGCATTTGTTGGTCTTTCTATCTGTTGGTTATTCTAAGGACTGACATTGTACTTCTTTCCCTACTCTTCTTTGGCTCTCTTTCTTCTGCTTCTCTGCATTTATCTCATCCCTCCCTCCCAGACAGCTGGCAGAGCCAGCCTGGCATCAGGGCTGTCCAGACTTCCGCCTCCCGCACAGAGGATTTATAGCCTCTCCTTGCTGCTTGGCATTCTGAAATACCCAGAAATAATTCATTTATGGCACTGTCTGTGTGAAAGTCTGCCTGTGTGTGTGTGTGTGTGTGTGTGTGTGTGTGTGTGTGTGTGTGTCTGGGAAGTGTATGTGCTTGCTTTAATGGAGAGATCCTACCTGTCAGGGGTCCTTCTCTTGCCATGCTCATTCATCTCCAGCATGATCTCAGAGGAATCCAGAGGAGAGCTAGCATTGGCATCCAGGAGGAGCTGCTCGTGTTGGGCCAGATACTGGGCTGGAGTCTGCTTGGCCAGCCGGGCACAATGGAGCAACTCTCTCTGCAGCAGGGGCAGGTTCGCCTGCCGTGGTAAAGAAGAGGAAGGAAGACATTTCTAGATCAGCAGTGAAAAGAAATGATAACACATTTTCATTAGAAAATACATTTATTGAACAAATGCACTTTAGGGAGGAGGAATGTTGAGTGGATAAGAGGGAAGTTGGAAATGGCTGCTGGAATGATACAACGTGAAATAATGCTACAGTATATTAGGCTGAGAAAAATAAAGTGATAGATGAAGAGACAGGATGAGATAAGACAGGTCGCTTGACAGATTCCTCTGCCATGTCTCTCTCTCCTTCTCCCAGCATGCTGATGTGAAATACTGTATATATGTGTGTGTGTGTGTGTGTGTGTGTGTGTGCACGTGCATGCGTGCATGTGTATGTGTGTGTGAGAATGACATGTGTCAGACCTCCTGATGTGTGGTGAACCTTCACATCTGGGACGCTGTAACCGTGGCTGAGCTTTATCAACCGCTGTAGCACTACTACTACTACTACTACTACTACTACACACACACACACACACACACACACACACCACAACCTGCCAGAATGTCCACAAATGCAGTCCCTACTGCTGTGTGTGTGTGTATATATTTATTTATTTATTTATTTATTTATTTATAGTATATATATATATATGTACAGAGAGAGACAGAGAGAGAGAGAGAGAGAGAGAGAGAGAGAGAGAGATAGATAGATAGATAGATAGATAGATAGATAGATAGATAGATAGATAGATAGATAGATCATAACTACTTATCTTAATTAAAGGTCAACACATATATGAGTAACTGGCATACAAATATACAGCATTCAGACCATGCATACACACACTAATGCAGCCACACACACCTCATACAGACCACATGCCACCATGCCCTGTTGCCACATTACTCCATGTTTACATAGATAACAGCTGTTGTGCTGACTTTTGGCCCACATTGCCATGTTATGCGCAAGTGACTGTGTGTGTGTGTGTGTGTGTGTGTGTGTGTGTGTGTGTGTGTGTGTCCATGCTGTGTCTCTGGTGTATGACCATTCAAAAAGAACAGGAGGAAGAGGATCAGCACATCAGCACAGAGGCATTAGCTTGGCTTCACCAATCAACATCTGTCACAAACACCCACCACCACCACACACACACACGCACGCACGCGCGCACACACACACACACACACACACACACACACACACACACACACACATTTCTCTTTTCTATATGCACATTATATATGTTTCAGTTTTGATACAGTAAGTCCTGAATACTGCCCATATGGAACAGCAAGCTGCGCGTTTGTCGACTATTTCAGTTAAAAAGACACAATGCTTATCCTATATCAAATATGTACACATGCATTTACCTTTAGGAAGGGAATGACGAAAGGCCTCAGAGGGAAGTTGGTGGCCTCGTGGAGTTTGGAGTGGAACTCCTCAATGGTGAGAGTAGAGTTCTGCCCAAAACAAGACAAAAAATGAGGATGACATTAAGACAGACATTAGAAATGAACCTGTATAACACTTAGTGAGTTGTTATCTGCAGCAATAATAGTAACAGTAGTAGTAGTATTCTTGCTTTTAATGAAGAGTCTTTTGGAAATCTTTTGGAAGCATCCCTACCCCGCCAAAATAAAATTCTGTGTAAAACACTAAATAATTCTGACATTTTTACTTTTTACTTGATGTTAAAGTATAAAGTTGTCAAAATGTGCTTGTTATCAGACAATGATTAGACTAGACATATTCCACAGTAAGAGGATAGAAAACTGGTGTGAATGCATAGACCATGAGAATAATTTCAAATGTGCTCACCACCAGCCCGAGAACAAGGCTGCGCACTCTCTCTCCAATTTCAGGTGATATGTCGTTACCAAACTGCTGCAGCGTGGTTAGGAAACGCTTCAGCTTGCAGAGTTGCCGGGCACCACAGGCTGGTGGGAGCTGCTGGTTGGACAGTGAGGCTGTCGAGGACATGGCGGGGCCGTTACTGAAGCCGTTAGGAGTGGACGGAGCACCGTTCAGTGACGTGGGAGAGTGGCTGCTTCCATTCAGCACTGCAGATAAACAGAGAGGGTAGAAAATGGGGTCAGTGATTTGAAGAGGGTATGTTGGGTATCAGACAAACTGACAAGAAATTGACAAGAGTGATAATACTGTTTATACTCAAATATAAGCCCGAGTTTTTATTTATTTATTTATTTTTTACCAAATTTCACAAAGCAAATCGGAGGTCGGCTTATACACGAGTAATTCAAATCGGATCCCAGAGAATGAAAATTTCCAGGGGTGGAAATACTACCCATTAGCACTACCCATGAAAAATAGTTTAAATCATACCTTAGAATGATGTATTTCCTGACTAAACATCTTATCNTACCCATGAAAAATAGTTTAAATCATACCTTAGAATGATGTATTTCCTGACTAAACATCTTATCCAACATATTTTGCTGTGGCCAGTAAGCCATGATCCATCAGTTACAGTAATCAGCTGCTGAAATAAATATCATGTTTACCGGTACATGGATTATTTTCAGAAAATCAGAGCAATACTATGACAATACTGAGAAAAACAGGTAATTTGCTAAACAAAATAATTGATGGAACAACATCAGGGAGTCGGCTGAGGGAATTCCAAAACTCCATATCAAGGAATGTCCAGCACATAGACAGGCCCGCATCAACTCAGGTACAGGATAATTTCTGAAAACACGTAATGGATGAGATTCTTAACAAATAAAAAAAAAAAAAAANAAAAAAAAAAAAAAAACTCACCATGATTACACAGCTAAATTTGCTAAATAAGCACCGTGATAATTATAGCTCATTTGTTAAGCTTTCCTTACCTTCATCAATGTGATTCAGACAAGGAAGAGGACTCTGGAAAACTTAATGTTAGCTAATGTCACTTACGGTAATCAGCTGTTTACTGGTACCGGTACATGGATTATTTTCAGAAAATCACAGAAATACTATGACAATTCCCAAAAAAACAGGTAATTTACTAAATAAATAAACTGATGAAACAACATGGGGGGGTCAGCTTATATAAGGTTTTCTTTAATAAGGGTTTCTTTAAAAATCTAAATTTGCAGGTCAAAATCAGGGGTCGGCTTATAGTCGAGATTGGCTTAATCGGTAAATTCTGTTAATATGGATGTGTGTCATCAAGTTCATGGTGTATGAAGTCTATTTGACACCATAATGCATAGGGAGACTTCATCTGTAAAATTTTATGTCAGTTTGACGATTGTGTGTGTGTGTGTGTGCGTGTATGTGTGCGTGTGTGTGTGCACTAACTTCAGCTGTCCAACAAGTGGGACCGTCTGACTCCCTCAGACCCTCCCATCTCCCTTCATCAGTCAAATCCACCCTACGCCTCACCCTCTCCCTCACTCACTAGGACACAACTATAAGAGGAACTTGTTAAAGAGGTGCCAAAAATAGACCTGTGGCCTGTGTTACTTTTATTCCAATAGCAGGTGTGTAGCTAAATCGGGTCCCTGCACATGTCCACCAGCTGAAAGTAGATTTGCAGCTTTAGGGTTCAGAATAGACATAGCAGTCATACACATATAATCACTCAAATATGCTCCTTAACGCGCAAACAAATGTTGTACACAGAAGCACACAGAAACAAACATATACTTTAGACCTTTCCCCCATTTTCTCATTTTTATAAGAGCCAGATGAGGAAAAGAGATGCACAAAGAAAACACTCCATGGCAAAGTATTGTACCAAAAATGAAATACTAAATGATAATGCTTTTACATGCACCACATCTGTGTTTCTCTAACTGACAGATTTTCTTTCAGAATTCACCCACATTGCAGTGGACTTTGCAATTGCTCTTTACTGATAACTAATTGTATGTCTTTATAAAAGCATATGCAAGTACTTTAATGATATCCCAGCTCAACCTTTTCAGCTCAATCATTTAAAATCAGCTTACAGGACACTATAATAGGCCATCGTGGATTGTAACACAACAACTTGTACTCGTACTTGAAAATAAGACAATATACGGCAAAGATGTGCAAGAGTCTAGTTCCTGCGGTTCCTCTCAGGCATCCTTGTTGCTCTAATCTGTGGGTTGAGGGCCTGAACACATATGGACTAACCCATGTGATCCCAACAGGCAACACTTGTGTTCTGGTTTTAGAGAAAGAGAGAGAGAGAGAGAGAGAGAGAGAGAGAGAGAGAGAGAGAGAGAGAGATGCATGGAGAGAGCTGGTGATCACCCTCAACAACAGGTGAAACAACATGGCCTGTCATTGCTATATAGGGAAGAAAGTAGTCCACACACCACAACGTCACCCTGGCTGATGTCCCCCTGTACCACCGTCGCCCCACCAGCTGGTAAACAACACAGACACACGTGCACACACAATGCCACAGCCGCACTCACACATGCACTCAGACACTTGTCCCACCAGCAAGGGCATTCTGCACCCCCAAAGATACACACAGATAGATGCAGAGATACACACCTGACACACAAGTAACTTCAACACCTGTTCACCAGAACAGGGAAGAACTGTATAGGAATCCCCCACACAAGCGTTTAAAGTATTCATGACAGTTGAGCGAAGTCACGTGACTAAGTGGTGTACTCCATAAGGATGGCTTCTAAGACAGCAAAACCTATATGAAACAATGTTATATATAATGATACAACACTCCTATCATCTCAGTAATTTTCTCACACCCTGCCTGCTTTATTGCCTGTTACCATGACTTTGAACAACACATGGGATGTAGTCAATGCCAAAGAAAAGCTGGACAGTAACAAAAAAAGGATCCTCACTTGATTTACTGGTGGTCGGTGTGAACGAAGCATTGCGATTGGTTGACTGGCTGACAGCCGGGGGTGGAGGTGGCATGGTAGGTGGGGTGGACCTGGGCTGGGTTTTCACATCCGCAGGTGAATCTGGCATTGTTCCAGCCTTCTGCACTCTGCTACCTGGTATGGGGGGTGGGAGGGTGAGAGAGAGAGAGAAGACACAGTCATCAAGATGGTGTTTAAACATAAGATCATCACACTTTCTTCATGGAGTGACAATATAACTGGTTATTCACTTCAGAGCCATCTTTCTTTCAAGCAAAATGTCTATAAAATAACCAATCAAATTAGTGCAGGGAATGGAAATAAATGCAAACTTGTATTGCGTCTCTCTTGCTGGAGATTTCACAGGTCTGGTAGAAATACAGTAACACCTGCTCACTCGCTCAGCTGCTACTGACTGAGAGCCTCCCTTTCCCACTTCATTCTCCCTCCCTCCCTCGCTCCCTCCATCCCTTCACACACTCCATGTAGCTCTGACATCCCAATCAGTGCCCCTTCATTGTAACCCCTACCCTGTACAGACACATATTCACATGCACACACTCTTCGCCGCCTGTCCCCTCTCGTCCCCTGGTTCAGACAGCCGGGTTGACAGCCAGTGACAAGTGCAGCTGGATCTGCTGCTGTCCATCACTGTGGATTGGCTTTCAGCAGAGCTTCATCGTGCTACCAGAGGCTCGGCTGTCCTCTGCCAGACACCCTGCCAGGACCAAACAAGGCAAGGCCATGCTGTAGCATGAAGGGAATGGATTGTACAGCAAGGGACATGAGGGAAAAAAAATGACATGGGGTGGCTGTGCCACGGTCACAAGCACGCGTGAGGACTATTGACTTACATTCTGTATGTGTGGCAGGGGGCTTCATGTAATCTATACATACATTATATCCTGCACAAAAGCAGTGTCATGCACAAAACTGCATGCACTACACAGTTTCATGGCACACTAGATTATATATTGTACATGGATATGTGTGTTGAGCAGCAGATTTTTAGCGGTGTACCTGTAAAGGAGTGTTTGTTGACTGTCTTTGTCTGTCAACACAGCTGCTGGAACCAGATCTTTTTGCAATGTAAACCTGAGCTAAGAGGTGTGATGACTGTTGCAGCCAGCGAGAAGATAGCTTTACAGTGTGTGTGTGTATGTGTGTGTGTGTGTGTGTGTGTGTGTGTGTGTACATGAGTGTACCTGGCAGATGGTGCAATGAATGTGAACTGTACAATGAAAACAATATGCAAAACCTTGTGTACTACTACAAAGCTTCATATATAGGATAGTATAATGTACATTATTCACAATAAAGGGTAAAGAGAGGATTGTTTTACAAGTGCTGCATTAAAATAAATATAAAACAGTCTGAGAGTAAGGTTTTAGAGACTGTGTAGCTTTACTGGTATTCAGTGCTTCTTCTCTCCTTCTCTGTCTCTCTCAACTATCTCTCTTTGTATCACAGGAGAGAAGGAGAAAGAGATTTGGAAAGGCTCCTTAATCTCAAAAGCCTTATTCTACAACCTCACACACAAAGCAGGAGGCAATGCCAAAATATCCCTCTGATGAGAATGGGCTTCTGGGCAAGTAACACTGGTTCGGTAGCAATGATAAACTCTTGTCCTAAAGCCATCACCACCACCACCAAGGCCAAGCACATAACATGTAAATATCCAAAAGCTTCCTCTGGCAATCATACATCTGTGAACTGTGCAAAAAACATTATTATTTAAAAATCCTTAATGCAGCTACAACACAAGTGTATCCACCAATCCCCAACTAGAATATTAATGATACTTGAAATAATTAACATCCTTTTCATTTCACTACTCACGCATCTATTTTTACAATTGCAGCCAACCATGAGTCCAGTGTTTTCCTCTGCTAAATACTGGCTCAGTTGGCCACAGTCCTCGGTGTCGGCCTATTTCTGAAAGCCCATGTAGAAGCGTTCAACAAGCGTTCAACAGCTGGTGTCTGTATTTAAAGAGTGCTAGTCTATGTCTATGATACAAGTACCATTGATACAGTGATCCTCAAGAACATGAAGGCCACTCTGCTGTTTGCCCCATGCCAGATGCTCCGAACACAAACACAGCAAGGTTGTAGATGGAGAAAGACAGGGTGATTCGCTAAAAATAGATCCAGCCATTCTCTTCCAAACAAACCTAAACACACAAACAAGTTGTTGCTAAATTGGTGGGCTGCTCCATGCATGGAGGCAGTCATTTGCTTTCATATGTTCCTCTTTGACCAAGTCTGCTTTGTTATGTGGCTCGTACTGTCCCTTTGTGACAGTACATGTGGCAAAATACAGATGTACAGTGCAAAAAAAAATCCTAACACAAAATCCCAACATATATCTTTCCATCTGTTCTGCAGCCTTAGTGTCACTCAAATTAACAGGATCTGGAACTCCTTGTGATCTATAGTTATCTAGCTGCAAAGAAAGTGACTTAAAAACAGAGAGAGGAGAGGAGAGGAGAGGAGAGGAGAGGAGAGGAGGATAAATGGGCCGCACTGTCTGTCCCACCGTGGGATTATAGACAGCTGTTTAATCTGACCAGCTACAGGGACAGAACACACGCACGCGCATGCGCGCGCACACACACACGTACACACACACACACACACACACACACACACACACCATGCTCTGGATTTCACTTTTAATACATTAGGAAGTCTGCTATGTCTGCAAGCCCATCTGCAGCCATCTGTGCTCTCATTGTGCTTTGTGCTGAAGGACGAAACACTCATGCCATGAGAGAGACACAGAGAGAGAGAGAGAGAGAGAGCTAGGTAAAGCGGTCCTGTGGCTAACATCCAGGTCTGGTCCAGGTTCACACTCCTATCTGATAGCTGCTCTATAGCCCCTCCCCGCACCCCCCAGGTCTTTATCTGGTTCTCTGAGAGGAGCCACTTTGTTGATCAATACAGCTGCTATAACAGATCTGTTCAGGAATCAGATACACTGTTGTCTGTCCCATGCACTCAGTATTGAATATTATGCTGACTGCTAAATATAAAACAATATAATACAGTAATTACCTTCCTCTCTGCTGCTGTCTCTCTCTCTCTCTCTCTCTCTCTCTCTCTCTCTCTCTCTGTACAGCTGTATGTCTGAATGTTTGATGTAATCAGCGTTAAAACATTGCTCACCAAAGAAACAGTCTGTAGTCTGAATTTTGAAAATGTTTTCTATCTTCCAGTCTCCCCCCGTGTCATGATGAAACAAGATGAAAAATAAAGACACTCACAACACACCCATACACGTGTACAATTCAGGGCATGCATACACACATTGTAGTGGTTTATCAAATTTTCTAATGCTGTTCATTATAGATTTAGGAATGTATGTCTTCATTAAAGCCTTAAATCAAACAAACTCAAATACACACAGACACACACAATGCAATGGCAAGCTATAAGGAGCCTTTTCAGATGCTGGTGGTGCGTTTGAGTCTCATTTCACATTGGCATGTGACTGTGCTGACTGTATGCATAACTGTTTGTATATTGTGTGTTTCTGAGTGTTTCTGTACTTCCACTGGAAATACAGCTGCAACCTATTAGCTTTAGCTAACCGATGCAGAAAAGTCCCCTTAAATCCCCCCGTCTCTTCAATCTCTCGTACTCCACAAGGAC
>VXCM01000683.1:35000-40000 GCA_014773175.1 Lucifuga dentata
CATATACATCTTGTTTTCTTCTTCCTCTTCCTAATTTTGCTAGTCCAGAGCATCTCAGGCTGCTACAGTATGTCATAACATAGTCCTAAAACAAAATATTATCCATTGTATGAATAAAACTCTCATCTTGAATCAACTTGAATTACTGCCTCTGCTTTAATCAATAATCTTGTCATTTCCTTAAACACATATAATATTAAGTAATAAAAGGGAAAAGAAACTGTGGCAAAAATGCCACCTCCTGTCAAAGGATGTTCACAATTAGTGCACACATCTAAGCTCCCCAATCCAAACACCTGCAGCCTCACACAGCACCAATTAGCTCATCAGGCTTTTAATTACTCTGTTAATTGCATACAGGCAGCATGAAGGGCAGCCTCGGAATAGGGCAAGGGGAGCCTCCAGAGGACCCAAGCTGACAAGCCTGACAAACAAAGAGGAGGTTTTCCACAAACAGCAGCCACAACACGGCGGCTCATGAGGCCGGGAGGAGAATCAGACAGGGAGACAACAGTTCCAAGTGCCTCATCAGCAGCACTGGAGCTCTGAGTGAAATCACTTCCTGTTCACGCCGGTGAGGTACGAAGGCCGAGACTGTGAGCTGAGTGATGAGAGAGACTGGGAAAGCAGAGACATGGAGGAGGAGAGGGGAGAAAGGAGCATGGCCATGTAAAGAGGGTTACGCGTACATCTGTGAGCAGCGTACTACATCTGGATTAGTTCATATTGGTCACAGAAGGAGGAGGTGGGGTGGGGGGGACTTTTGGCTGGAGGGGTGAGAGGAGCAGCGTGGGAATGTCCCTCTAAGTTTAGGGCATGTGGGCTCATTGTATTTGTGGGAGAGTTAGGCTGGAGTCTCAACAGAGTGACCTGTCTGTCATACAGTCCTACAATAACACAAACATCCTTTTAACTGCATGAAATCCACACACACACACACACACACGGAGCGGTTCACATCGGAAAAGCAACTCAGCCATGAGAAATTTTGTATTTGTTTTTCCCTTTGCTTTCATGACTCCATTTGGAATTTATTTTTCATACTTGGTTTCTTCTTCCTCTTCCTAATTTTGCTAGTCCAGAGCATCTCAGGCTGCTACAGTATGTCATAACATAGTCCTAAAACAAAATATTATCCATTGTATGAATAAAACTCTCATCTTGAATCTCTATCTATTGATCTCATAGTCCACCTGCTTGTCTGTCCCTCCCTCACATTGAGCAGATGTCCCACCTCCATTTCTTCCAGGAGCTGTGTTTGAGGAGGTATCCAGGAAACGGTGGCTGGCGTTCACTTCCTGTGTGACAGGTGTGCGATGGAGCCCCGACAGCTGCTGTCCTGCTCTCGCTCTCTTTCCATCTCTGTTTTCCTCCCTCTCTTTCTGCTCTTCCGTTTCTCCTTCTTTCCAGCCAGCTGCAGCAGAGAGCGGCTCTGTTTGTGCTTACGTCACCGCTGCTGCCTGCTGATTTATGGAGCACAAAAGACTTAGATTTGACCCTGTCAACACATGCACACATACACACGGACACACGCCATGGCAACTGCAGCATCTCTTTTCTTTCTCCTCACAAACTCTGAGTCTTAGCATGCGTGTATTGTGGCTTGCCTATTTTTCTCTGCCTCTTTGTGCACTGTTTAAAACCTGACACTGAGCTGTCACAGCTAAAATAGGGGAAACAAACAGCAGATTAGTCATTCTCCTGCTTGATGTCATGTATTTCATTTCATTCACTCTTAAATGTCTGCTCTGTCAGTATGGCGCTGTCAATGTTGACAAAACTGTTTGTAGTCTGAATGCTCCTCAGCCTGCCAGCACTCTCATACCTCTTCATTTGGCCCACAGGCGCAGTGACAATACAGCTCCTGACATTAGCCAGGCATGTTATCCTGCAGGACCCCACGGTTTTTACACACACAGGCACATGCACAAACAATCCGCAGGGATCCAGAATGTGGTCGAGCAGAGTGTAATCATGTGACAGGTTAGAGGGAAGCTTTGACAGTTTCTCCATTTAGCCTACAGTCACCTCATGGAAGCTGCCGAAATAAATACCAGCGACTCCTCTGGGACACAAGCCGACTGCAAGACGCCGCCACAAAAAAACAGAGGGAGTNTACCAGCGACTCCTCTGGGACACAAGCCGACTGCAAGACGCCGCCACAAAAAAACAGAGGGAGTGAGCGAGAAAATAGAGTGAGCGCGGTGCGGTGCCAATAACATGCTGATTATATGAGCTAATTGGCTAATTAGGATGACCCACTGTTGTCATGGTCAAAGTCAAACTAAGTTGATGGCAAACAGGGTCACCAGTGGAGAAAATGTTCCTCAGTTTAAGTGGAAACTGTAGGTTCCCCTTGTGGCTTTTATGGCAGTGAGAATATTTTTATGGAAACGTTTTTGAGAAATCCCATCAACATATGTCGGTTGAATAAAAGCCATCAGTGAAACAACTATGCGTGATGCTGAGGGTCTTTTTCATTCATTCCCAGGAGTTATTACACTGCTATTAATGCTGCCAATTAAAATAGGATCGCTTAGTTTCATAGAATTTGTAACAGCAAAGCCAAGATGTGCAGACTGACCTAACCCTGAGTACCATCAGGTTTAGCCCTATTTAGCATGTTGCCAAATAATTCAATGTCTGAGCACAAGCTGCATTTGTTTGATGTCATTTTACAGTTAAAAAATTAGATAAAACTTCTGGTTTCCTGCCAATACACCATCTATTAATATTTAGTGTAGACATTAAGGAAAATTATGATGCTCAAAAGAAATCTTAGGAAGGGTTTCTTTAGGATTAAAGTTTCAAACCGAATGTTTTTCTGAAATGTTCAGTCAGAGAGTAATGAAGTGATGTCAGATCATTTGCCCCTTGATGAGCTTTGGCATTTTGCATATTAGTGATGTATTGTCTTAGGCAGTAATTACATTTTGAGATGAGATTTCATGTTGACATTGACTAAATAATCGAAATTCTATAGAAGAAAAAAATAGTGGTTGAATAGTTATTAAAGCATGCTATAGGTACTGTACTGTAAATCCACCGTTTTGCTCCTGTATCTCAAAAACTCCACTCATTCCGATAGTACCCAATTTGCTTCAAGTATAGATGCATGGTTATTGATCCTGATTAATAGGAGATCAAAATCAGAACATCCAAAACGCTCAGATGCCACTGTCAATAAAATGAAAAGAGCTGTAATATGTAGGGTCTTTTTAATTATATTTCTATGGAAGAAGCTGCTGTGGAGACCTCTTTTTAAAGGGAAACCTGAGTAATGTGATGTTCTCTTTCTCAGGTGATATTTTAAATTTAAGTGTCGCAAGTATCACCTGAGAGAGGTCAGAGCTAGAAGTGACCCACCTTCTAACTCTGACCCCCTGCTGGGGCAGAGTTAGAAGTTTCTCCTTAAAGAGGAGACCAGCTGATAACTCCCTCTTCTCTGCCATGACATCAAGAAAACCTTTGACCTTCCTCTCTTTGCACTTCAAATATCTCTTGGAGACTAAAATGTCCATTTCCTAGTGAAATTACTACTTAAATGAGAAATACCTTTATCTGGGGCAGAATATGTCTGGCTGGCTGTGTGTGTGTGTGTGTGTGTGTGTGTGTGTGTGCACGGAGAGTAAAAGGAAGGAAGGCTGGAGCCACGATTAAGGTCTGTAGAACTAACTGGTAACACAAAATGACACTCGGCACTCAGCCTCCCATTTGAAGAAGGACGGAACCATCTGTGTGGCACTGGCTCTGTTTCCAAGAGATAACGGCTTTTTTAATTTCAGAAATACTGTAGATGGAGAGAGAGAGAAAATAGGAGGGAGAGAGAGAGAGAGAGAGAGAGAGAGAGAGAGGGGAGAACGGGAAATACAGAGAAACAGAGAGCGAGGAAGGAGACATGCTTTCCTTTTTCAATCCCTCACTGCATGATGCACCATTGCAAAACCTCCCCAGAGAGGATTGCTTTGGAATGGAGACCTTAATAACTTCAGTCTGTGTTCCTTTGCGTCTGTTTGCTCCCTGCCTGTGATAAAGGCCTCACCGAGGGGCAGGAGGAAAGGGAGGGACTCATTATATCAGGTAGCAGTGGTGATATGAACTTCCCATTTGCTCTGCCGGCCTGTCCATTCGGCTTGATTAAAACAGCGCTCAGTGCTACTGTAGATTAGCCCAGCTGTTTCCTGTGTCTGTCTCTGATTCAAACACACTTCCTACCAGGAGGTCCCATGAAGTAGAAGGGTGGGTGGTGAGGAGATGGAGCAGGGAGTAAGGGACAAGGAAGAAAAGGAGGTCAGTAGAAGGTCAGCAGTCAGTGGGCAAGCAAGGAAGTAAAAGGTGAGGAAGAGCAGGAGGAGGTGTAACCGATGAGAAGGAAGGGAGGAGGAGGAAGGGGTTTTATTTTAACAATTTTACTTCCAGACTTGAGTGTTTTCCTGCAGTTGTCACCATTTCATCTATACGCATACATGATGCGACTTTTGTTTACAGTTGTTTCTATGATTATGCATTTCTGGGGTGTAATTTGTCAGTGCTTTGTATGTTGAAGAAATGTAAGTTCAATGAAGCATCAATTTAACAAATAATCTCAAGAAATTCTCAGCCAAAAATGGTCAATTTTCACACTTGAAAGTCACAAATAATGTAACTGAAGCAGTCTACCTGCTCTGCACGTATGAAAATCTGGAGACAACTGATAATTCTGCTGGGTGCAGAACAGCAATATTACACACTAGCAAGGAAAATATGATGTTTGTGTGTTTTCCTATGGTATCTGTGTGGATACGGTGGAAAAGAGTGAGACAGATGAAAAGACAGAGAGAGAGTGATATTTCACACACACACACACACACACACACACATACATTTGGGGTTTTACTTGGCCTCCACCCNCACACACACACACACACACACACACACATACATTTGGGGTTTTACTTGGCCTCCACCCTCTGCTCTGCTCCCACGCTGTGGCGTCAGCAGGCCAGCCATCCAGCGAGTGT
>VXCM01000683.1:45394-66526 GCA_014773175.1 Lucifuga dentata
AGAGAGAGAGAGAGAGAGAGAGAGAGAGGCAGAGAGGCAGGTACATCTGGGCATCTGGGTCCTCTGTACTGAGAATCCTCCACCTGTCCACACTGGTTTGCTGGTCTTTTTGCCCCTTGCACCTGCCCCTTCCCCATCCCTTTGGTAGACGCATACAATACCACACACACACACAACCATGAAGGGGGACAGAAGACAAAGCTGACACCATCCTGACCTCTCCCGTGTCTGCAGAACAAACAGAAGCAGCTTGTAAAGTACACACACAGACAGCTGCTCAGTCCTCACCCGTCTCACCATCATCACCATTCTTGACCACAAACACTGCCTTAATTTGGAATGGGAGACTTAAAAAAAACATTCCAATAGTGATTAAACCCTTGTAAACACGATTGCAGGGGAAGCCCCAGTGCACTTTGATCGGAATGTAATAATTTCTTTGGCTCATAACATGGGATAACTTGAGGTAACAAGTGTCAACATTTTTGTTCAAACCACAATATGCCTAAACCGCTAATGCATGGTAAGTCTTATGCAAACACACACATACATGCATGCATACATACACACATTCATACATACATACACAGTGCAATACACACGTGCAAACAAAACAGATGCACAAGCCATTACAAACTGTCAGAGGCAGCGTGTGCCATGGTGGAAGTACAGTTGTCAGGGAGATGGATAGCATGAAACTCTCTCTCTCTCTCTCTCTCTCTCTCTCTCTCTCTCTCTCTCTCTCTCTCTCTCTCTCATGCTTCCAGAGTTACAGCCTTAGTTGTGTGTATGTGTGTCTGCTTAGTGTGTGTGTCTGCTTATGTCAGGTAGCTTATTTGTTTGCTGTGCAGCACTGATGCAGAATACTGAAAAGGGGAGAGGTGTGAGTGTGTCTGTGTGGCCTTGAATGACAGAAAGCTTGGTGGTGGGGGTTGCATCCAAAGAAAGGATTCCTGTCAAGGTGACGGCTCCGAGATTGACAGGATGCTATTCTCCTCGGGAACAACGTCAGTCAACTTGTCAGCCTCCCTGTACGACAGGTTCTCGCTCCTCTTAATTTGGCCTTTTGTTGAGCGGTCACTGGGTTAGCTTTGACGCTCAATGTGGTCGGCCCGATAAACCCAGGACTGCACAATGAAACACATAACGTGGGACCTCTCCTCTATGAACTCTCTCTGCCATAATACTGTGACTGGAAGTCCCTTTGATGGCATTAATGACAGAAACAGCTTTGTCTCCTCTTTCTTTCGCTTTATCTCTCCATCCCTATCTGCAGCCCACACACACACACTCAAACCCAAACACACGCACACATATTCCTCCCTGGATGTGGCTTTGTTACGTTGACATCATCTCCTGGAGGTCTGAGCATTTTTTTTTTTTTACATTTTTTTTTTTAGATACATGAACTATGTTGATCATTGTACTGGTATGGAAAAGGCTATTTGTGCATGTGTGTGTGTGTTTGCATACAAGCAGGGTAAAAGAGAGAGAGAGAGAGAGAGAGAGAGAGAGAGAGAGAGAAGTTTGCTGCATTTCCTTCACTCACACATTGTAAATCCTTTCCTATAGTGGCAGTCACAGACTAGTGTGTTGAAAGGAGATAAGGCCCTGAGCTGACTGAAAGGAACGCAAACCCATTGTGTTCCCTCTCCTCTCCTCTCCTCTCCTCTCCTCTCCTCTCTCATGCACATTAAACAGTTCCACACACTTATGGAGTCACCATAAAAGACTCCAATGTAGATTCAAGGTGTTTGAAAAAGACATGAAGTCGTGAGTGTATGTCACATGATCAAACCAGAAGAAGATAACTATGCTGTGTTATACCCACTGGTGGAAATGATTGGGCTTGTGTTGTGAAATTTCCCTGAGTCATGTCAACCTCCTGAATGCACGGGTTTTGTAATTTTAAACTGCTGTTTTCTCTGATATCTCTTAAGCGGATGTTGTCATCTCACTTTGAATTGTAACATCTGTAATGTGTGAATGTCTTCAAGCTGATCCTTAATGCTAAGAAAAAAATATGAGGCAAAATGATGGGAGGAGAGAGAGAGAGAGAGAGAGAGAGAGAGAGAGAGGCACTCTTTCTGTAATATGGTGTGGTGTAACAGATCATTGACCCACCCACTCAAGCACGTACACTGGGATGCTGCTTTTACAAATTGCACCCATGGACCCCTTGACATTTTGCTTGCAATTGAGCACAAAGTGTTAGTTGTTTGAATCATCTGGACATAATGGAATTCAGAAATCAATCCATGTTCTTTTGAAAGAATAATGTTCTTTAAAATACTTGACTTCCAGTGCTGTTTACGCCTACGCGATTACTGTAAGAGCGCTACACAACATATTTGTGGCTGTAATTGTAAAAGAGACATCATCATTGCTGTTACTCCAGTCTGTCAGATTCCTTTTTCATTTCATTTGCTTTAGTTATGGTTTTATCTAGTTTTCTTTTTTTGCAAGTGCTAAATTGTGGCCAATGAGTGGGTGAATGAAATGAATAAAAGGCTAAATGTTAACTCGTGTTTCCTGCAATGTCTTATTACCAGAGATATGAGATATCAGTAAAATAGTAATGACAAGGTAAAGTGCAGTCAGCCTTATTTTACGGCCGATCAACAGGCAGAGAGCGAGAAAGAGAGAGCGAGAAAGAGAGAGAGAGAGAGAGAGAGAGAGAGAGAGAGAGAGAGCTCTCCCAGCTCACATTGTATCTTATATATCACAAGTAGAACAGAATCATTTTTGAATGTTTTTTATCCCTGAATTTTTTTAACATATCCCTTTTACTTATCTGTCTTACTTCATCCAATTATTATTAGCTTTCTATTTCTTGTATATTACTATATTCTGATAAGTAGCACTTTGTAAGCTCATTTTACCTTGCTGAATCTTTTTGTTGGACATGTTATATACACACCACTTTGACAATACTATAATTTTATATGATCATGCCAATAGAGCCTTTAGAAATGAGAAAAATGAGACATGGGAGAGAGAGAGAGAGAGAGAGAGAGAGAGAGAGAGAGAGTGTATGTGTGTGTGTGTGCGGTTTCTTTAGCCAGGCTGAGATCGAGAGCTAAGTTCAGAGTCACAGCTGACCAACAGAAGAGCAAACTGACAAAGAAGGAAGTGACACCTGATTAAATCAAGTGTTGACTCAAGACAAGAGCAGGATATGCAGCACGGAGAGAAACGGCAGCATAAAGTCCTCAGGATGCAGGTGAACACACTCCATTACATTCACATGAGAAAGCCACTGCTATATATGACTGTGTTACCCAAAAGGTGTGTGTGTGTGTGTGTGTGTGTGTGTGTGTGTGTGTGTGTGTGTGTGTGAGCAGACAGTTGGTGGTGCTGGCAGTGGAGATAGTGAGTAGAGGGAGATGAGGCTGTATCAAGTTGTGAACATCTGTTCCTCATAGAAACCACAAAACTGGTGCTGAGGAAATAGAGAGGATAACTGCTCTCTCTATCCCATGCCCCCCTTCCATTTCTCTCTCTCTCTCTCTCTCTCTCTCTCTCTCTCTCTCTCTCTCTCTCTNTCTCTCTCTCTCCTCCCTCTACATGCTTGTCAACATCATCAATTTCCACCTTTTTCTGCAACTTTGACGATCGGTGCCTCGGTCATTTCCCTGTATTTGTGGTCATGATTAAGCCATAAAACAATGAACCAATAACAAAATGGATGTTATGGTTTTAATGGTGCACAGGATAAACACATAAACAACCAGACAAGGTTTTAGTGTAACCATTTTATCATAAAACTACATTAATTTTACATAGTTAATAGTGTATGTAAACACAGCATAAGATAGCTTGAAAGATAAAGTTACATGCTTATGTTGTAACGTTGAGGTTATTACGGGTCTCTTTTTGAGAGAAAACTGTAAAGAGTAGCCTATTCATAGCTATAGAGGATTAGGATTGGCACAGCATTATGAAGCCTATGATACAGCAAACATGAGCCAAGGCTTTGTTAGGGATTCACTGCACCTTTTCCCTCAAAGTCCCTTGATTTAGTCCTCGTTCCTTTTCTTCCTCCCTCCATCTCTCTCCTTGCCTCCCTCCCTCTATCTGGACCTGCTGTGAGAGTGTGCTAGGTGGCAAAGTGTGTGTGTGTGTGTGTGTGTGTATGCTGTGTGCGGTTGATAAGACCCAGAGAGAAGAGCCAGCATGCCGACATATTCTTGCCACTGTGGTTATCGCCCCCCGCAGCTGTGCCTGAGCTCTGCGACATCTGCTCCCTCACAGGAAGCCTATGCTGCAGCTCACAACGCCTTACACACACACACACACACACACACACACACACACACACACACACACGCACGCACGCACGCACACGCATGCACGCACACGCACACGCACTGCTTTTCCATATAGTGTTAAATGCGAATGTATCGCTGGACCCACACACAACACACACACAGACATCAGGTAAAGTACTTGAGACAAAGAGGTGTGTTTACAGTTCACATTGACATATTTTGATTTTTTCAGTGTATGCATGTGTGTGTGTGTATGTGTGTGTGTGTGTCTGTGCATGTGAGACGAATGGGTTGGAGCACCGACACCAGAGTTCTACTGGGTTTTTATCACAGAATTACAGGGGGGGATGCTTATGACTAAGCCTAATTATAGAGGCCTTATCACTGCAATGTTCACAAAGCTCATTACTGCCAAGAGACGGCAGGCGCCGCAGGTAATTCACTATGTTGGGTATTAGTTCTCTCTCAGGCTTACAGTTTCTACATATTTAGAGTCTATAAATTAGGCTTTTAATGTCTGGCTGTTAATGCATCTCACTCTCCTCAAACCCTTTGCTGATTTAAGTGGAGGTTTTTATTTCTACCTAAAGGCACTACTTCAGTGTTTTCAGTGCTTTAAAAATCAATTACATTTTTTTCTACATTACCTTTTTTTTTTCTTGGATGTCTTTCAAGTATCTCTTATCTGTCTGCATGTTTAGGAAAATGCTCCCTAAAGTTTTCCTCGTTTGCTCGCCGTGATGTACTCGCTGTGACTCATGACCTGCACATTCATTGCTTTGCAGGGCCATTGAAGCTGAACAGTGGAACCCAGAATCTAGTTCTGTTCCCTGCAGCTGTATGGGAAAGCCCAGAGGAAGACCCACNCCCCCACCCACCCAGTGCTCTAAAAACCTCTTTCCTTTTCCCTTCCTGTGCTAAACAAATATGCACCACTGGGCTTGTTAACAATAATGGAAAGTTTATTTATATATGACAGCTCATACGAAAACCACCATCAGAGAATCAGAAGATGATGTTAAGAAAAAAACACACTTCTGAAGTCAATTTATTCTTGGTTTTATGATTAAATCTAAACCTTAAAAGGAGGTTTTTTGTTTAATATGAAAGGAAAGCATTTGGTTTGGGCTGGCAAAAAATAGAAATACTAAACACAGTGGTGAAATAAGCCTTAGATAATGTCATATGAGATGAAAAATAATTAAGATGATAATGTTTGATGTCATTCTGACCTTGGAACCCCAGCTTCAATCATAGGTCTACAAGCAAGATGAAGAGACCTCACCTTGCCCTTATATCATGCAGCGCTAAGTCAACACAAACTGATTATCCATCAGTCACTCCAACTTAATGAGCAAACCTGACAGCTGGGAGACCCTCACCTTTCAATCACTCATCACACTAACACGCTGCCAAAAGATTCCATAAAACAGCTCTGGTAAGAAAGACAAGCTCCTACCTTCACTACATCTGTAGTGGCTGCTGGTTGCCAGGTTTGGATCCAGGCTGCCAGGCTGGAGTCTGTGGATGCTTTGTTTGTCCCTCAGCTCTCTGTGGCTGATCAGTGTGACCGTGGGGACATGAGGAGCAAACAACGGAGAGGAGGACGTCTCGGTTCTCAGTTTAGCTGTTCTCTGGCGCTTGAAATGGACCTCAGAAGACATCTTCACCACAAGATGTAAACCATCCAATTTGTGGGGTTATATGAGTTGAGGAGCTTGGTGATTAGGTGACACGATGTTAGAGTAATAAACAAGGCAATAAACTCTAAACACTGCTATTAACTCCATATTGCTGGCTTTCCTGTAGGATTTCTTCTTCCTCTGTCTTTAAGGCTTTGCATGTTCTGCCTCATATTTTTAGCCAGTTTGCCTGTAGGGCCCAGGTTGATCATCATATGACCCACTGAACTGTCATGACAGGGACAAGGCGTTAGCTCAGTCAGACCTTATGGAATCCAAACAGAAAAATGACAAACAGCTAAAAGTTGCTTCCTCATCAGAGACTGGTCTTGGTTGTATTATTCCTGGATTCCACTTCTTTGCGTTATGTCTTCATACAACTTCGTGTTAAAAAAACGTAAGGTCGGTGCATGCTGATGTCCATGACCAACAGTCTTTTTCTTCAGTCTCTTCGGTCTCTCTTGCTGTCTCTTTCAGTGGTACTTACACACTTGTGTGTACATCTCCCTTCTCTTTTTCTCTTTGTGCGGTTTTCTTGCTCTCTCTTCTATCCTTTTCAGCAGAGTGTGTGTGAGGCACCAGAGGGTGAGTGTGTGTCAGCGGCAGGTCAGCTTGTCTCGTGGCTCTGGCTGAGGGGCTGTGCTTCCGCCTGAACCCTCCTCCTGTCTTGCCACTGCAGCGCAGAAGAGAAGCTCTGCAATGTGTTTGTATGTTACAGTTTGCGTTGCTGTATGTTGCAGGGTTGCAGCCCCAGGGGAGGCCAAGCAGCAGGGCTGGCTGGGGTGATAGTGGCAAACAGCAGCAGGCAGCAGGGCCTGGGCCTCCATCTGGGCTTCCTCTGCCAGGAACCAGCTGTGTTTGTGGCCAGCAGCTTCTCCTTCCCTCTTCCCTTCTCTAGGCACCCCACTTCCCTACTTCCCCTTGCTTCTATGCACCCTGCCTGGTGGTGTAATGACACTTTCTGTAGTCTGATATCTGTAAATTTCACCTGCTCATCCTTGTTACCAAGGCTGGATTTGGTATTCCTTTCCTAAGATAAAACCAGTTATACCAACTTATTTCAGAAGACATCTTTTCATTTAAAATGTATACGTGATTTGTCATTTATTCCCTTGAACTTGTGACCTTGGCTATCTCACATGACAAATGGAGCAATAGTAAACCATGCAAATAAGTCTTAAATATATGCATTTGATAAGAGAGAGAAACAGGTTACAGGTTTAAGACACACAAAGCATTCTGCTGAAACATCCCTGTCAAACAATTGCCAGCAACCATGCCAAAATAAACTTCACAAAGCTAAGACAGCTGAAAGTAGCAATGTTGTGGCCAATACCCCCTTTGACCTCTGACCTCCAGGACTCATTGGCCCCCAACCGAGACACAATGCCCTGTCTGGCTATGGCCTCATTGCCTTTATGAATGCACATGCATGCATACGCGTGCACACACACATGCATGCAGGTCTCATATTTGTGTTAGAACATGTACGTGGGGTACTGATGAGAGAAGTGAGAGGGGATGTGAGCGCACAGATGTGCCATGTGCCTGATTGAAACCAACACACAGATGGTCATCAGGAGAGAGGAAGTGAGAAAAACTTGTTCTGGTTTCTCTGTGTTAGGGTGAGAGGGAGAGAATGAGAGAGAGAGAAAGAGAAAGAGAGAGAGAGAGAGAGAGAGAGAGAGAGAGAGATTTCTGTATAACCCAAAGTAAATGAAGTTTAGGTGTTTTCTGTTCTTAACTGTTTGAACATGGCATGCTGCTGGGATTTTCCAAATTTCCAAATTTTGTATTTGTTCATGCAGCAGAGCTTCACATTTCAAAACTAAATCTATATATATCTCATTTTGAAATGTGAAAGAATTTAAAGAATGTAAAGAATATGACTGATGTTAACAATCACAGTAATTAAGTCTACATATTTCATTACAGTGTAAAAAAAAAAAAAAAAAAAAANAAAAAAAAAAAAAAAAAAAGCAACATATTGCAGTCCATGAAGGACAGATTCTTTACAAAGTCAGTGCTATTAATTACACAGTTCGGTTTGGAAAAGACTCCACTTGGAAGATAAAACCTGATTATGTGAAAGATCTCCAACCTGACTTACATTCAGCCCAAAGGGAGAAATAATGAGGTTTTGATGTAAGTGGTGAGTTTATTCCTTCCTGAAACTATGGATTGTGTGGCCTCAGTTGCAGATATTTAGCAAACACCAAACACGTGATACAAAAATCAATAAAACTTCTTTTACAATAACACATAATAAAAAAAATGCAACAATAACCAAAATAATTTCACCAACCAATGCTCTATAGAAGAGGGGAAATATTTAAGAATGAATTACAAATATCCCTGTGAACTAAAGATTAAATACTTAGTTATTCAGCTCCTCCTTTTGGCCATGGGAGGAGGTTATATGTACATTATATAACCATCATAGGTTAAGTGGCTGGAGTACAGATGAACATCATCAAATATATTGCTATCCTATCAGATTTATATCAAATCAAAATCACATTTGGCAATCAGGCAATACAAGATTAAGGTTTTGTCATTTTTATTTTTGCCTTTTCTTGTTTAACCAGCATTCTCTCCCATACTCAAACATATACATACATACACACGCACACACACACACACACACACACACACACACACACACACAATTTTCCTTGTGTTACCTGTTATAGCACCCTTTGCTCCTTTGCCCCCCACCCCTCAGATGTTGGCAGGTATAAAATGAGTTTCTGGGGAGACAGAGATAATGATTACCCCATAATCACCAGAGGCCAGCTCTGGTTCTGGCAGGTGCTATCACAGCAGTGACCCAGTGGTGCCTTCTCCCCTGAGATAAGGTCAGAGGGATGGGTGGAGGGAGGAGAACAGGGTGGGGGGGTGGCAAACTTGCGTTACAGGAGAGCGGCTAGTCTTACCTTATCTCCCCCCAGCGGCTGCCACTCCTGGCTCCTAGATGTGGCAGGACAGAGTAGCCGTGTCAGAGAGATCCCTCTATCAGCAACACGCAGGCACCCCCACTAAATACAAACCCAGCAGGAGGACACACCAGGACTTCATTAGCTCTTTAAAACTCCAATCAGCATGCAGGAGAGCAGCAAAACAATCTACAACTTTTTTTGGTTTATCAGAAGAAGAGGAAATTAATCAAATCTGGCTTTCTTTTTGTCTTTTATTACTGTATTGTCATACTAGTATAATTTCCTAATGTTGATGAAAACAGGCATGATTCTCTCTATTATGCATGTAAACACAGAGTTCTTTCAGTGTGTTGGTCAGGGCTGAGACAAGAGGGGACTTTTCACCTTGTACAGCTAAAGTGAAGCATGTGAAAGTCAGCGGCTGAGAACGGCTGGCAGCTGGTGGTGAGAAGCAGCCATATGGTAAAGCGTCTGTCTGCCTGGANGGCTGAGAACGGCTGGCAGCTGGTGGTGAGAAGCAGCCATATGGTAAAGCGTCTGTCTGCCTGGAGCTGCCCGACCATCGGCTGAACTTTTCAACTGTGTCCTTGGAGCACTGTGAGCCATTAAATGACTGTATGCATTTTAAAGGATTGAAAACCTTAAACCTGTTTAGATATTTTGATATCAGATAATTAAAGAGCTCTGTTTAATGTGAAAAGGCCACTCACAATGAATTATTATTCAGCTCTGCAGCTCTACAGAAATATTCCATATTTGCCTCTTAATCTTTGCCCCAACCCCTAATATAAAGCAGTCGACATTTATTTCCAACTCTGATAAGACACTACCTACCTATCTGTCCAAATAACAGAGGCACAATGTTCACACCTGGCTGATGAAGAATGTTGGTTATCTAGCATGCTAAAGACCCAGATGTTTTTCTCAGGAGTTTCTTGAGAATTTGGGGACCAAAACAGAGCCAAAAGTCTGACCTCACCTACTTATCCATGATGTGTGTTTTGTCTTCCCATGTGATTGTTTGCATTGTCGCTGTTCAGCCTAGAAATACAAATCAACTTTTTTTTTTTTTTTTAAATAAAGATTGACAAAAATCACAGCTAGATGGAAACAGCTAGAGGAAAATGTAGACATTTTAAAAAGTTCTGAGGGATGGAACATCGCTTACAGAGATGATATGACACAATGGTGGGAGGTTAGCTACATAGCATCGGTGAGTAAACGTTTTCAAGCTGGACATTAATAAATAACCTATCTGTTAGGACAGAGTTTCTGATAAACTTACGACTTGCTGTGTAAAACAGGCATTGATTGTAATATTTACAAGGTCTTCAATCATGAGCATCTGTGGATCTTTTATGCATGAAATGGAGGCATACACTCTTTGGAGGATACTTTAATCTCAGCTCTGCCAGCCATGCTAGCTTCCTCGCCTCCTTCGTCAGCATGGAATGTAAAACATATGGTGCAGGCCATGGGTAAGTTTTCCAACGCTGTTAATGTTCTACATAAATATTTTTGAAAAAAGTCTTAAATTTCCTTGAGTTGTTGTGGCAACCAGCATAAGCTGAACCTGAGCTTATTTTTCAAACAACCTTACTATTGCTAACTGGTTTTTAGGGTGTCGGAAAATGAAAAAAAAAAAAAAAANAAAAAAAAAAAAAAATAACGGCCAGTGAAAGTGTTCACTTATTCTTGCAGCACCAATTTGCCTTTGATGGATGTTGGACTTAAATTCATTAGGTGGACAGAAACTTGACTCAGTGGGTTATTAAGGTTACTGTGTGTCTGCAGGATGTGTCAGCAGGCAAAGTTTGCTGCCACAAAAATAGTATCTCTAATGAAGATGCTACACTTTTTAGTTCAATATCTCACAAAGGTTTGTTACTGAGCGTTTCAACCAAGCACCCAAGATTTTCAGCAAAATCAATAACGACAATGATATATTTTATTTATAGAGCGCTTTTGTAAATACGAGCTTTAGAAAGAAACAGACATAAATAAATAAATAAATAAATAAATAAGTTACTATTTAGAAATATGTTTTTGAAACTTTCCACACTGAGTTTGTATATGAAGGCTTAGTTAAGAAGTTGAGTTTAGTCTGGATTTCTTGGCAGACTTCAGTGAGAACCTAAAGATAAACCTTAGACTTTTTTTGTATTCTTTTCTATTTGCAACCAGTAAGACTCGAAAAATCAGATATTAAGGTAAGTATCTCTTCAAAGTGGAATACTGTATTTGTAATTAATTTACATCCAAATAAACACTACTAAACACATAAGGCCAGTGTACTGTGGGATACACTTGCATCCTCTTCCTATCATGTAGAAACAACACTATCAGACAAATAAGTCAGTCGAGGCTTGTTCACCTTTTCTCTCGGTGGTGTGTTTAGAGTACACACCTGTTTGGCACAGACAGCTTCAGAAAACCTCCAGATCTTAACAGAACTCTATAAGTTAAACCGTCCCCATCTGTCACAGCCGAGCTCCACACAGATGCACAGCGAGCGCCTCCTTTTTCTTATCCTTCTACAGCAGACTTGGCACTCATTCAAGAACTGTCAAAGCACACCTGCTAAATTAAGCCTGTTTTCATACTTGCACATACAGACACAAGTTCAGGAATACACAGTGCACACACACACACACACACACACACACACACACACACACGCACACACACATACACACTTCAAACAACACACGCAAACAATCTTGGTAAAGTCTAGAGACATAAATTATACTTCTATATCTAAGTACTGTTCTATGTGTGATATTATGATGGTCATTTCTTTTCCTCCTCAATCACTTTACAGCATTAACATCACACAATTTCCACTATGTTTGAGATTGGCTCATAAAAAATATGTTTCTAAATATTAAAGATTTTTCAATTGTTTTGTTGACTACAGGAAAGTATTACAGCAATTAATTAACTTCGCCACTGGTTGGTTAGCTGGTTTGTTTTGTTTGGTTGTACTGAAGAAGTTCTTAACCAATTTTGATGTTGAGGAAGAGTGGGGCACAGTGCAAAGAGGAACCTATCAAATTTTGTTGCTGATTATTTAAATTATTAAATTATACATGAGCAACACTGCAAGATAAGACTTTTTAAAGATTAAAAAAAAAATGTTTTTTCTTAATTTCTTCCAAACTAATTCATCCACCTCATTAAAAAAAAAAAAAAAAAAAAAAATCAGGCACATTTATCCTCTCATAGACTGTGCAATTTGGTCCAGATATGTATGAAGTATAATATCTACTAATAGCTTTTCTTATGATAAATAAAACAATTAAGTCCTTCCTATTTGTTGTCTTCTTTTCATGATGCAGTGGTTAGCACTGTTTCCTCACAGCAAGAAAGTCCTGGGTTTGAATCCGTGTGCTGATCATGGTTTTTTCTTTGTGGACTTTCCATGTCCTCCTCCTCCTGCTAGCAGTTAGGATGGGTGAAATGCAGGTATATTATTCAAAAAAGATCAATTTTGTCTTGGCTCTTTTGGCCTTGGCAGAGGTATGCACGCTAATGAATGCCCTTCTTGTTGCATTGCATTTTCACTTTGTCAACTCTATGATTTTTTTCTTAAATCTCTTTAAAAAAAGAAATCTCAAGTCAATGACAATCTAATTAAAATAAATCTGAAATGACACAAAAAACATGTTGAGCTTTTGTAGCAATGTCATAATTTCATGTATAATGGGTTTATTATGCTCCTATCAAATACAAACCCGATTTCTCACCTCCCTAAACCCCACCCAAACCTGTCATCTATCCATGGCCCCCTCTCTTGACCCCCTAAATCCACCCACTCCCCTCTCATGTGGCTCGTGGCATGCACAGCCGCTGAGCTGCTCTAAATAGGTGCCACTGTGAATTGGAGACAGATGGAAACGAAGGTTCCCTGCAGAGCGGTTCCCTTGCAGCTGTGCTGTGTACCCAGTGCCAGGGAGTGATGACAGCTCAGCAAGTGGGCACCCAGAGACATAGAGGACAGCACCATCTTCGTCTCACTCCCACACAGACACACACACACACACACACACACACACACACACACACACACACACACACACACACACANCACACACACACATGCAGGCTGTATGAAGGTGCAAAGAGGAGGGGTGTTGGCCCCAATACCAGCCTCTGGGAATGTGAAAGTAGAGCTTTAAGTGAGGAGACAAGTGATAGACTGCTATAACACTACACATTTCCACCTCTCTATGGCAACCAAACAAACAGTCACACTAACAATAACACATGCCAGACACATACATTAAAGATTAGCCGACTGCCTTTTAGCAAATAATCATTACTGTAAACAAGAAAAGGAGTTGGGCTACAATGGTGGCCAATGAAGGAGTTTCCCATTGTGACTATATAATACTAAGATTTCTGTTGGTATTAGCTGATTTTTCAAACAACTGCTTTCAAGGTGCAAATGTGCTTTTTAAAACATGTAAGAATCTACCAATGGGTTGAGATGATTAACCTTTCCAAAGTAACTTTTCTTTTCTGAAATCTCATTCAATTTTCATTAAGCTTATGCAGGGTTTTGCTTTGTTGTTGCCTACTAGAAGATACTGACATGTTGGGAAAATTCTGAAACTCCCTTCAAAAAAACATTATAGTATGCGGTGTAGTCGATACTTCCAGTCCGGTGAGACAGAGTAGCTGGTGTAGGAATCACGTTTTTGACCGAGGTATGTTTGCATGCATCTGCGTGTTCCTGTACGAGTGAGAGAGCAAAAGAGTGAGAGAGGAGTTTGGAATCTACCTGCAGCTAATTAGCCTTGTCTAGCTGTCTGACATATTGTGCTCAGGGTCATGTATATTTCATGAGAGGAGGCTTCCTGTAAAGGTCATTGTAGAATTTTCAAAAAAAAGAGACGCCTTCTTTGTTCATCATCACACATAATTGTATGAATTATCAACTCTTTGCCCAAGTTTCAACTCTGTCTGGGAGAAAGTACAATAGTGGATCCATTTTCCATTGAAGATTATTAGCTACATTGTTGGAATCTGCTGGTACATGGGTTTGTGGGTGTGGGCGTGCGTACAGTGTGTGTGTGTGTGTGTGTGTGTGTGTGTGTCAGGGTATTTCACTAGGTGTTGGGAGGTGAGTGGTGGAGAAAGAGTCAGGGTGCTCTTCCTCATTAGAGCTGTATTTTACACATAGAAGGGAGTCCAGGGAGTACTTCTGTTTGATCTGCTTTGCATAAACCAATCCAATCTAACCCAGCTTGTGAGCAAAAATCCATTAAATTCTCTGTAATTGGACTGACAGTGTACTCCAAAGTGGAAAAGCAATCAATATTAAAGATGAAAAATGAAGCCAAAGGCCATCTGACTCTATTGATTTGCAGTGAGAGGAGGAGAGATGTAGATATTATTGCCACATAGGACTATGAGCTATTGAGCTCCATAATGTTGTTATTGTCTCAGCATTGAAATGGATAGCCTGGAAGTGAGCGTGGGCTGACAGCACCAATTAAGATTCGGTGATCTGTAAACAGACCTGGACAAATAGTATTTGCAAATACTTTTATGTTTTGTTTATTGTTCTTCAGAGCAATATGGGTGGTTTGTGTGGTAGGACAATGCAATGACACATGTTCAGAGTTATACATAGTTATATATATATTAGTTATATAGTCAGATTTATAAAGCTCAAATATGATCGATAGTGACCATGACTCACACAATTAAAAGTACATTAGGAAGAAGTACATTAAATAAAAATAATAAATACTAGTCCTTTCTTAAACTATTATCGAGAAAATGTTAGGCCATTGTGGCACAGCTGTGTATACATGTGCGTGTGCAAGTGTGCATGTGAGAAACACATATGGAAAGCAATCAAGTGCATTACAATATTCAAGTATTGTACTTATGATGGTCACAGTTACCTTCCAGATTCAGAATCTTTATTTTTCCTTCTTTCCTTAATCCCTTTTGTCCTTCTTTCACTATTTTCTTGATTCCTTCCTTTCCTTCTTAACTTTACTTCACTTCCTGTGCCATGAAAAACATTATTTTTCCAATCTTGGAGATCTTCATTATTATGTTACATCAAATAAGGCAGTACACTGACAGGAAAATATTTCACAATGAGTACTTTTCACTATTGGTAGATGAATATATTTTGCTGTCAACTTTTTTTTTTTGTTTTACTTTTAGTATTTCTGTGTCGTTGACACTTTAATGTAAGNGCTGTCAACTTTTTTTTTTTGTTTTACTTTTAGTATTTCTGTGTCGTTGACACTTTAATGTAAGTAAAGGCTTTCAGTAATTCTTTCACTGCTTGTCTATCAGGATGTTGCTGACACATGACAATAATTTCCTTTTGGCTAAACCAAGTAAAAATTCTGCACCATCTCTTAGGATTCATGCTATGCTGTTTATTCTCTCTCTCTCTCTCTCTCTCTCTCTCTTTCTCTGTCCTTACATTTCTCACTCTCCTCTGTACAGTAGGGTAGTATAGCTCATGTTGAGCCTCTGCCCCACAAGCTGGCTCTGAATGCTGGCAGATGGATAGACAGACAGATGTGTACTAATCAGCAGACAGATGGACTGACCAACCATCAAAAGACAGGCAGATGTGCAGATAGGCAGACAGATGAAAATACAGTTTTGAGTGTTAGAACCTACAAAACACAACAGATATTCTCTCATATCCACTGGTGTAAACTGCAGATGTTTATCACCCAGTGTTTAGACTGTAACAGGTCATTTGATGTTGATATTATGATGGTAATGTTAGTTAGTGTAAGGACAATGTGCAATCAATGACACATCTTTATGTGTATTTTATTTCAAACATTAGATCCATCAGTGGTTGACTACTAGGGGATAGTCAATTAGTGATAAACTGTAATGCCTTGTACATACAGTACAGGGAATCAGATTAGGGATGGGCAATACTGCTGATTTTCAATTTGATCTGATACCGGGTGATACTGAGGTCAGTATTGCATACCCAAAGAGTCTTTTTGCTTACAGGAGAAAAAGAAATATTCTGTGAAAATCGTTACATGTGGACATCAAATAGTCATTTGAAATGCCTAATTAATCGTGCCACAGATCAGACGTCTTTATTTTGTTTATTAACAGCAGTTAACAGGTTGTTTTTTTACTTTTCATTTTTAACTTTTAATTTTTTTGTCACAATAACTTACAGTCTTCTGACACTTTCGAATTTTGCTTTATTGTGGTTTACAAGGCTAAAATAATTCCAAACAACAGTAGGCTTTCTTTCTGCTATTTGCTGGCTCCTGTGGATGTTCAGTCCACAAGGAGGGAGAGAGAGAGAGAGAGAGAGAGAGAGAGAGAGAGAGAGAGTGAAAGTGCGCGAAGAAAAGTAGTTCCTTAGTAGTAGTTTAATTTCATCACATTTTTACTATCATTTACAATTACAAAAATATAAAAGTGCATCTTAATTAAAACACGTAGAATCGATATGTTTCATGTGAAAATCGATTTTTAAAGTAAGACGTAAGTATCAGAAGAATCGATATTTTGGTATCGATCCACCCATCCCGATTCGCCTCTATCCATGTTACGAAGTAAGGAGCGCGCTGGGTCCGGCAAGTGTATGTTCTTTCCTCACTATTGTCCCCTTTTTAAGGTAAATATTTCTTATAAGTTGCACAACTTTATTATTCTTAGTAGTGTTTACTGGGTAATAAGTTTATTACAGTTTGAAAGATGCTCATTTTACGTGTTTGTTGTATTTTATTGATGTCAGTTTAGCTATTTAAATAGCTAGCTAGCTAGCTACCGGTATTTGTATGTTAGCTAAGCTAGCTACCGAGACGTGCCTGGTAAGTTACTGTTGTCGCTCATTAAAGTACAATGTCATCTCGTACAAAATAAATTGCTAACTCATTAAAGGCATTTCTGAATTATAAGTTGCAGTAAATGTGTAATGTTACTATTTTTGCACTGTTCTGAATGAATGCAACAAGTAAAATAGATCAAAAAATAATGTTTGTCAGCATGGCTAAGACTATATTTAAGAGTTAAAAGTCATGAGTTCAGAGGTAAAAATGTTCATGTTGTCATTAATGTACGGTGGTCCTGAGACAGGAGTATTGTTATATTTGTTGGCAGTTATGATGCTCTGCTGTCAAATCCATTCAGTACAATTGTGAGTGAAGAAGAGCATTGCATTCATTTTGTGTTTGTTCATTTGACACTATTTTCCACTTTGTAAAGGTAAAGGTACAAAACACAAAGGTATTATGCTGAATAAGGAAAAGAGGGAAGGAATAAGCTTGGTCTCAAAATGTTACCCCATCACTAAAGAATTACATAGCAGACACAAGTGGGAAAGGCAATATGGTGCAGTGTGAAATGGAGGGTATAACTGTGGATTGGTTTATATGTCTGACTCCTGCTACCACCAAGACAGAATAAAGTAAAGCAAAAACTACGCTACAATTAAGAAAAATTATGCCGTTTGGTTAACCAAATTCACAAAAAAAAAGCCCCAAAATTAGATTAATGGCCATTAGGGATCAGAAAGGGAAAGGACCGTGCAATATCAACAGCCAAACAACTCCACATCTCCCCACTATCCTCTGTCCTCTCCTGCCTCCCAGCTTATCAGGACCCCGGCAGACACGATCAAGGTTGCTGTGCTCTGCCTGCATGTTTGCTTGCTCCCTATCCCCCCTTGTGGCATGCCGTGGTGCGGTGAACCCCAAACCCCTTAGCGTACCCTGCATTGAGGAGATAATTTTTTTTTTTTTTTTAAATAGAGGAGTCAGTGCCCTTTCCTTGGGATAAGCAGAGAGGAGAGGAGAGGAGTTGAGAAATTGGTGCTGTAACTATCTGATGCTGTAAGAGTCAGCGTAGTCTCTCTTGAATGTCTCTCACATGCCACACCAATGTTAAAGTCTTGCCAATTATAATTATTAATGTATATCATGATTAAGGAATGGTGGTTATTTGTTTTAGGCGTACATGCCTGCAGGTTGCGACACAGTTGAAAGCTGTTGTCCACAGCTGTCAGAGGCAGGAAGCTGCTGAAGTTGGAGAGAGTCGTGTGTTTAAAAGAATCATCCCTTTGGGTGTGGCACCACATCTGGAGCCTTTTGGGCAGGTAAAACTTTCTCTTAAAACTCTAAATTGCCTCATGTTGCACCTGATTGTTAAAATGTTTTCTTCCAAGATATTTGAATCTCTCAGACAGCAGTTCTAAATCTCTAGGTAAGCCAGATACCACAATATTTGTGAGACACTGGAATAACCAAATCAAAACCATTTGTAATTTGTTTGATTGCTGAGATCAAAGTTGGTTAAATAGAGTAACAAAAATTAAAAAGGTAATTTATGTGGCATAAATACCCTCCCCTCCCCCAGATTCAATATATCTTTTTTTGCCTTTTTGTCCTCATCCTTTTCATCTCTGAAGCTCTCTTTTTCTTTATCCATCCCATCCCTTGCCTCCCTCTCCTCTGTGATGGTTCAAAGGGTGGAGGGATGTGGAGATGGCTGGACAGAGACACAGAAAGAGAATCACAAAAAGCCCCTGGTGGATGAGTCTGTAGGCAAAAGGCTCTGCAGTGACTCTCCTGAGTCTAGAAGCCAGGAGCAGGATGACAAGAAGAACCTAGACTTATCCCAGATATGTCTGTGGGATATGATACGTGCACTATAGGAACAGGAGATTTGGTGTATACTGAGGATGGAGTCAGGCAGTCTGCTGCTCATTATGTACCGTACGTATGTAACATCTGCTGTAAAAGTACTCTTCTCATTTATATGTATTTACTCGTAGACAACATAGGATTCCAGAACTTTACGTCACGGCAAAGGTCAGAAGCGGATCGCAGAACAAAAAGATATATTGTAAAGAAACAATCAGTTAAAGATTTAAAGAGAGAGAGAGAGAGAGAGAGAGAGAGAGAGAGAGAGATGNGAGGAGGAGGGGGAGGAGGAGGCAGTGAGTAAATAGTCAGCGGCTCTAATAGGAATATCAAGCCAGTGAAAGGTAAACAGGCTTCTCCAGGCAGATGCAAAGGGAATGTGGCGGCTTTGAGAGCGCTGGAGTGCCGGCACGCCACTGTGGCACGGCGATAACGGCCCCGGGCCTGCCTGCATCCCAGAGATAAGGCCGAGCACTGGCATGTGTCGCCCCTGATCCCAATTTCACAGTCAATATTCATCCATCCCAACAAACAAGCAACATTTAAGATAAAAAATAAATATAGAGTCCTTCTGTTATTACCTCCTGTTTATTAATCTGCACACAGCACCCACTGCCTTTTAAACAGTAGAAACCCCCCACCCCCCCTTTCCTACCTCCAGGCCATCCACTCCACCCAATCCTCTTTTCCTCCCCACCCCCCCCCAAAAAAAATCTTTATGCACATCTGGGGATTTGCATGGCTTCACTTACTTTTCTGCTGTTGCTGCAGGGGGTGTGTGTCTGTGTGTTTGTCTTAATTTGTGTGTGTACGAATGAAAGTTCATACACACACCGCGCGTGTTAAGAGTTAAGTGCACCACTGTATGCATGTGCAAATTATATTGTGCACAGACTACATATCTGTTTACCCTGTATGAATGTGTGTGAGCAGGGAGTGTTAGATGTACAGATATGACTGCTTGCTCTAATTACTACAATAGATGTGTGTGTATGTGTGTGTGTGTGTCTGTGCGTGTATGTGTGTGTGTGTGTAAGCTGAACAAGGACTGGATATTTACCTGGTTGGAAATAAGTCTCTTGAGAGCTTTGTATCAAAATAAAATCTGTGAAAGTGACGCCATCTGCACTGTTATCTTTCTATCAATCTGTTGTCAGTGATTTGAAATTTCCCACCAAAAATAAAATCAAATCCCAGATTACATGACTTGCTAAGATGGATATTATTTTTTAATGCTGTCCATTAGCTGCAACTGGCAGACCAGCTGGGCTCTTAAAACTCCACAGCAATCACACAGAGCAGTGGGCCAATAGCTAAGCAGCCCTTCATGGCCTACACTTTCCAAAAATTGGTGGAAAGTGGAAGTGATCTGGTTTTGATGAGGATGGTGTCAACATTTTGTCATTTATAGAGCATTTTATATTTTGGCTTATAACTTTTCTTAAACTGTGACACACAGAGGCAAACATGTTTTCTTGGATTTCATGGTTTGAGGTGAATGTTATTTGTCTTATCTTTACCAAATTCTATACGTTACATGTCTGGAGCAATGTTTACGTGATATGATATGCCGTGCAATTTTTGTGTAATTGTGGTCTATTTGGCATACACTGCTAAAACTCTTTATTCCTCCGACATATCTCTCAGTTCCACATAGAATTTATGTTTTCTTCCCAAAATCATGGTCATCATCAGCTAACAGACATCATTGCCTATTACCGTGTATATTTTGTCAGATTCAAACATGGATACGGTTTTAAAAAATTTCAAACATTTTCTGTTATTAAACAAATTTAGAGGCTTGAGCGTGTTTGTAGTTACTTTTGCAACATACAGTGCATGTAGAAGTGGGAGAGGGCAACAGAGCGGCGAGCTACAGCATGACACAAGCAAGGATTCACACTCATTAGGGAGGTAAATGTCCAATCACATGGACATAACATCGAGTCAGTTCCATTATTCGCTGGCAGCTGGGCCGTAATCATTCTAACCAATGTTCTTTATTGCTCCCTGACCACCAATGCCCGGCTCCACTATCATCCTCACCATTACACCTGACTTGCTCCATCACAGCACACTCACTCACCCTCCTCCCCTCCCTGCGGCCTTCTCCTGCCCTTCCTCTCCCTCCCTGGTCATACCTGTCTATGCCTGGCCAGCTGGCCATATCCCTTTAAATCTGGCCTGGGCTTAGCTGCTGTCTCCAGGAGATCACTGCACACTCCACAGATGGGAGAGACAGGCTGCCAGCTGGCACAGGGACACCCACTATCCCCACTGGAAACTGGCCAGCAGCCCCGGCTCTCTGCTCTACGCTCTGCCCATTCACACTCCTGATAGCTCGCCCTCCAACTACCTGCATTCCTTTATCTCTCCTTCTTCTGTTTCCCTCTNACACTCCTGATAGCTCGCCCTCCAACTACCTGCATTCCTTTATCTCTCCTTCTTCTGTTTCCCTCTGCCACACTTCTCTCCCTTCCTCTCTCTCTCTATTCCCTTTGTCTTCATTTTTGTCTCTGATCTTTCTCTCACACTCATGGTGACCCTGTCTGTTTCTTCCAATCACTTTCTTTATCCCCCC
>VXCM01000684.1:0-92500 GCA_014773175.1 Lucifuga dentata
TCTAGCCTTGCTACCTTTCCACCTGGTCTCCTGAACACAAAGTATATCCACCTTTCTTCTTTGCATAGCATGCAAACTGTATGTACCGGTAAATGTAAACTGCTGTAATTCCTGTCCATAATAACTGATCTACATTATGTTTTAGCTTCATCCAATTTGCATTTCATTTGTGAAAATTGATGCTTGCCTTAAAGCCTAAAGACAAAGCAGTCCTCTTTCAAATCCCATTTTGCTGCAAGACTGTCTAAAGCTTAGTTTTATATCTCCCGATCAATTCTGTCTTTTCCTCAAAGGATGAATGAATGTCTGGGACAGGGTAATCTGTCCTGCCTTCAGCCTGTTAAGCCTGCACTTTGTCTTCACATGCAGCATTATGAATGTCTCCTTTCCTGCAGCTGCCAAGGCTCACAGAGGAACTAGAGGAGGCACAGCCACAACGCCACATCGCTTTGTGGTAAAGTTTATCAACGGCCACACTGCAGTTAGTCTTCAAAGAGGTCTTGAAACGTTTTTGTTATTCCGTCTATTCCATCTGCCGAACAGTAGTCACCGCCTGTTGCTTTAACAAGTTTTACAATACAGTTATCTGATTTGAATTGCAGTAAAATTGTGATCGTATATGCACATAACCAGTTCAGATTTTTAGGAAGGAATGGAGAAGTATTCCTCCTTCAGAAGAGGAACATGAAACCAGCCTTCTAGTGAGAAACTCTGCACATACATCAATCTGTAGAGTGAAAGTCAAACATCAAAGGGAAAAAAAAAGCCATTGTCAATGGAAAGGCTCTTACTGATTAGCATGAGAAATCTCTGAAATAGACCTGAAGTCACCCTGACTGTCCTATTTCCCCTATATCTCTAAACAAAACCACTATTCTAATTGCCTGTGTATATAGAATAATATAGAATGTGTGTGTGTTTCTGTGTGTGTGTTTCTGTGTGTGTCTGTGTGTGTCTGTGCGCGCGTGTGTCAGAGAGATTAATATAAGATTCTGGGGATTTCTATACTTTTTTTTTCTGTTATCTTGAGGTTGTTTCATTCGACTTCTCACTTTCAATCGTGTCCCATTATTTATCTTCAGGCGTTGTCTGCCTGTGCTGCCACTGACGGTACTTGATGTCTCCCCAGGCCATAAATACATCAGAGGAACTGTTTCTACCACTTCCATATAAACAAAATGTTACGTATCTCATCACATTCAATTTCCCTATTTTCTGCGACAGTATAAATACCTTCAGCTTCCCTATTTTCTGTTTTCTGCATTGTGTTTGCATACAACAACACAACAGTTTAGGACTGTGTTCCGATTCCTTCCTCAGAAATACCTCAGGTGGTGCTTTGATGTGCTCAGTGACTTCTGATGTATAGCACCCTTTTAGGATGTCATTCAGAGTGCAAGTTAGATGATATATAATCTGAGACTGCCATCTTAAATTCCAAAATTTCATGTAAGGTGGAAGAATCACCAAAATAATCTGACACATGCACAGGCTTGAGTACCGCCGGTATTTCAACATATTATCCAAGAGACTTACAGCAATCCAACCCAGTGGAGTCACCTTATGATCATAAGTCCATTATTGACTCTCCTTTTAAGGTCTGTTTTGATCTCCACCACCTCTTAGAAATCTCTCTCTCTCCTCCCCCCCCCCCNCCCCCTCTCTCCCCCTCCATACCACCCTCAGAAATTTCATCTAGGTAGCGTATAACAGACTTATCAGAAACTGTCTTTGGGAAAAGCCTACAGTTTTATATCAAAAGTTGGTGAGAATGAGTGTATTTTTGGACTGTAATACCAAAACAATGAGCTAAAAGAGGCTGAAAGTTTCATAAAGCTTAATGGTTGGTTGATAATTTTCTATGTTTTCATCAGTGTGTTGATTAAATGTTTATATCAAACATACAGTATTTATCATTGCATGTTTAAAATTCTGTTGGTGGGTTTGCTCTGTATTTGCATGGGCTTGAGGACATTTGTGTTTCCTAATAATAATTCATCAATAAGAAATATGTCTTATAAAAGACTAAATAGTCAAAATAGAGCATAACACCAAGTGCTCAAAACAGGGAAAAAATGTATAACCAAATCAATATTATTTGCATGTACCCCATTGCTGCTTCGGTGCTTTTAACAACCAATTAAGAGCCATAATAATGTTCTCTCACTTCAACTGATGGATTATTGACACAACAATAAAATTTAAAATGATGGAAACCACAAACATACTAAATCACTAAAACCATTGGTTAACTGACCACCAGCAAATTTATTGTCAAATGCCTCCAATCAAGATTTTCAGACGTGACAAAATATCAGTTTGATAGTTTGCCTAATTGCTAAATTTGAATGGAGAGCAAATCACAGTCAAACTTTTCCAAATCTGTGTTTTATTATATCTGAATATATTACTTTGATTATTACAATACATTGTGCCTTGATAAAACACAATATCTAAATACCTTCCTTCAGAGCTCATTTTTTGTTTAGCGTGAGTCTGTTAATGTGGTTTAACTTGTAACCACTCATCCACATTCACATGCCTTGTTGGATTTTTTCTTTTTTGTCCTGTTTCTAAGCTGTACATAATCAGTATTAAGTGCACTTTAAATATACTACACTTAAGTCATCATCACAAATTTGGGCTAAACAAAAAAAACAAAACATGAGTCTCTCCACTAGCTGAAATGACGGATGATTCTTCCAAAAGCAAAACGCTAGTCTTAAGATTGTGTAGTTTAATAAGTGAAAGTACTTCAAACTCTCAAAAATTAAAATAGTTTCTGTTAATAACACTCTGCGTTGAAGCTCAATGTTGATTAGGGCAGCTTGAAATGATTTTGTAGCATGTGTGACCAATGCACTGCAATATGGACTTTCATAACTTGGCCTCTATTGAACTCCATTATTTATCATGTTGTTTTGAAAACTCAAACTTACGTAAAACAGTCACCACTGCATTTTTCTGTAAATGTACTGTACTGCCAAATGTCTTTCAAAGACATAAGGCAGGCCTGTAGCTACCTGAACATTTGTGGATTTGTTAAATTCAAGTCCTTTTTCATGATGCATTCCCATTAGTTTGTCTGCCCAAGAATAATAAAAGAAACATGAAATAAGGAAATAATTTCATCCTGACATTTCACCACACTGAGTGACAGATCTAAATGTTACTAGCCTGAACAAATGGCATCCAGGCTTAACAGAGCTCACGCAAGATTAGCCTGCCTAACTATTATATATCAAGGTATATCTTTCATGATACCTACAGTTCAACTTCTCCGCTAAGGTCTCCTCCTCCTCTCCTTATTTTCAATGACTAGGATTTTAGTGATTACATCTGACTGTGGCACAAATTAATTCCTGCCTCTCTGGCAAAAAGCTGTTCCCCACCTGATTATGCAAAGCAGTCCTACATTCTCTCCCTTTGAAGTGGAGGAAAAGCTGCTTATAGATTCTCCCCTTGAGGAAACTCTGCAATATGGGGAACATCAACAACTCGAGTTCGTACAAAGGTCAGCGACATGGTTACCCTCAATGAAGCCCTAATTTTTCTCTACATCTTACTACTTTAATGTTTCGTTGATATTATACTATTACGATATATTCATATCAAGTTGGGGTTACTTTTCAAAGACATGTAGAAGTGGAAGGAAAGTAGGACAGCCAATAAAAATAGCCATATCTAAATGCACCCAATAATCCATGTGTCTATAGCCAAGTAGAGAAGGTGGTTGAAAACAGTGCAAAGGCTCTTCAGCTATCATATATATGACAGCAACTCATATATATACCAGAGTTTAAAAAAAAAAAAACAACTGCTTACCCTGACAGTCTGCTGCAGTCAACACATAAAAATATATAGAGTTGCCATTTCATAAGGTAAATCTGTACAATCTAATGCAATCCAACACAGCAGCCTTGCAATAAATCCTGCCTTTTTGAGAGGTGTCCTGAGAATGATCAGTTTTTGACGCCATTGAGTCAGAGGTGCTGTGTTAAGTCTGTAGATACTGATGTTGCTGTACATTAAAGAGGACATGTGATGCTTTTTATTATAATCTTATTCTCATTTGTATACTTTAATATAGTAGGGAGTACATTATGTGGTGAACAATGCCAAAGTTGCAACACTGGAGGTTTAGTCCGACAAAAATGCATCCAGAAAGACAAACTCATATGTCCTGAAGGCTTCGTTTTTGAGTTTCTGTTTTTTAAACTTCCATAACATGTTAATGTCAACATGCAACACAATAGTTTACCTGGCTGTGCCCTTGTGTTACAATCAGTGGGTGTTGCCAGCTTGGGCTTGATGCAGCTGGCCAATCAGAACAGTGCAGGCCTCTCAGGGGATGGTCTTAAAGAGATGGTATCTAAAATGGCCTTCAATGTGCACAGCGGTGCTGCAGCAATGCAGTGCAGAAATAGAATCATTTCTTTTTTGCATGTTAAACCCATTGAAAAGTTTTCAAAATAGAGCACAGTGAAAATGAGAACATGCAAATCTTATAATACCGTAAATGCTCTATTAGTGGCCGGGGCCTTTATTTACCAAAACTGCGGAGAGTATTCGGCCAATATAGGAGACAGGCCTTTATTTCTAATTTTGCCGATGGACAAACCCATAACTGCATTAAAAAACACACCACCNGAGACAGGCCTTTATTTCTAATTTTGCCGATGGACAAACCCATAACTGCATTAAAAAACACACCACCACAAGGGAGAAGATGTTAGTGTGAACACGCCACCAGGCAGCTTTTAGGGGATGGGTCCCTGGTGAGGAGCATGTGATGCTCTACTGTCACTCGTGGTGACCGCGGTGACAGCGGGCTCCATGTTTACGGCTTTGTTTCACGTTGAGCCCAGTCGTGCCTTCTGGCTGGAGGGAAGATGGCTGGAGAGGTTTTTAAGTGGTTTGGTATCCAAACACAGCTGCTGTCATCTGGTGGCAGCAGCAGCTTACACTAATACTTTCCTGGGCCAGTAAAAGACATACACCAAACCCAGCCTTTATATGAGACCGGCTTTTATTTTGTCCTGCTGACTCCGCCCCCTGGCTATTATTAGATACCGGCTATTATTTGAATTCCATCTTTTAATAGAGAATTTACAGTATGTCCCTTTAAAGAGAATTTTCTTATATTCTGTCCCTCCCTCATCTGTGTAGGTGTGGATGGGCTACACTTAGAAACACCTTTCAGTATATTACAGTTTAACACAACTACAACCTCCACTAACTGCAACTGTTTAATCAACGCCTCTCTGACTCAATGGTCATTATACAGTTCACAAAGATAGGATTTTACTACAGGACTGTTGTATTGGACTGCATTAGATTGTAAAGGTGTACCTAATAAACTGGTAACTCTCTCTATGAATTCTTGCTTGGTATCAGGTGAAATTACTTTTAAAATACCTTCTGCTTCTGTTCCATGCTTTCACAGTCCAATGAAAAGCTGAGCCTATCTGAGACAAAATAACATCTGCTTTTCACTCAAGCATGACATGAGAAAGAAGTCCAGCTACTATATGTAATAAACCAGAATATGAGATGATGTTGCCTTCTCAATCACGCTGAAAAGAGGTATGATGACAGATGTGAGATTACAGTTAGTGAAACCTCAAACATGAGTTAATTCTCAGATGGACACTGCAAGGAGGGAACAGGATCAGCAGAGAGGAAAAAATTCTAAAGATAGCAGAAGGTAAGATATGAGTTATTGTATCATTAACGCTCACATTTCCTGACAGAAAAGTTTGTCGTTTCCCATTGAGTATGTGAAGTCTGAAGACATCAAAACGTACTTAGAAACTAATCATTCATGAATGATTTTTTTAATAAAAAAATCTGAAAATATGTACACTACATTAACTTGCAGGTAACAAAGGAAATGTGATTAGACATTTGCTTTTCACATATCTCTTCTGCAACAATTATAAATTATTTCTTCCTTCTAATCCGACACAAGAACATGGGTCCCCAGGTCTTGCCAGGCTGAGGCACCACTAAAATGCCAAGTCTGGGGTGATAAGAGGCTACAGTGCCACATTGTGCGTGTCCAGGTGGTCTGTTACCTGACTGTCCATGATCAGGGTAAGAAGGACTAAATGTGAAGTGGTTTGAGAAGGGAATGGCTAACTCCTCCCACAGCTCTTCAGCTTCAGCCTCAGGACAATCTTTCAGCACCGTCTCAACCACAGCATGGTTCTCAGAGCTGGACAACGTGCATGTTGAATATACAACAATGCCCCCTGGACGCACCGCTGACAGTGCAGACCTGCATGGAATAGACAAACATCTTAAAAGACTTTAACTTTCAAGTATCCAAACCACTACTACAATTACTGCTACAAGGCTGGGTAATATTCGTGCTGATAAGTATTTGTCAGCCCCTATAAACTCAATGTCCCATGTGTATTTCTGCAATATTGCTGTTGGTTAGTTTCAATTTGTGCTTCTGCAATCTGTTCTTCTTTGTTTAGCTGATTTTTGTTTGGCGTATGGTGATTTTCTACACTGTTCCATGTTTGACGAATGCATAAAGCCTCCTTAGAGCTCTATTAGTGGTCTCATGTTGTTTTTAATACATCTCACATATCAATCAGCTGATTGCTTGACCTTTTTACCTGCAGCTTATTGGCATTCAATCTAATGTGGCCCACCTTTGCAGCAGTGCTTATAACTGTGATTGTGAATAAGCGCTGATTCCAATTTAAAGTTGTTTTTTTTTCATGATGCGTTTACATTAGTCTTTCTACCCTGTTACAATCCTGGGTCGGATTTCTGTGCTGAGACATGTGGTTATGGTTGTTGGAGTCTCTCTCTCTCCTGGGTTGTATGGATCTCTCTCTGTGTGGCTCTCTCTCTCTCTCTCTCATTGTGTGAATTGGGTGTGAGTGAGGATGAGTTGCAGGTGCAGAGGTGTGATGGTTTAGCTGATTCCTGATCATGCGATTGGCTCTCCTGTGCTGAGGTGGAGGATATAAACCTGCTGCTGCTGGTTCCTGGGTAGACTCTCCTCTTTCCATTCCTCCAGCCGGCCAGCCTGTTGTGACAAACTTGAAGCTTATTGTAATTCAGTCTTGGGAGCTACAGGGCTGGGGATCTTTTTGTTTACCTGTTTTCTCCTGTTTATGTTGGTTAGGAGTTTAGGTAAGAGGTTTGTATTTTATTTTGTATTTCTTTGGTAGGTAAGATTAGTTATTCTTTAGATCTGTTTATTTGTTATTGTTTAATTCCCACCCTGACATGTCACTCTTGTAATAAATATCACGGGCTGCAATTGCTGTTTTTGCTGGTCGTTTGTCTGGAGCATGGGAAGAGGGGAGTCTCATTTTATGTGCGTCCTGGTTTCCCCTAGGCCAGACGTAACAACCCACTAAAGACAAAGAAAAAATACTTTAAAATTCCTCATCTGAACCAAAAACATTATTTACTGTGAATTCCAATTATTTACTATGTTGGGACATTTATAGACGTATCACATATGCTGGGCAACCACGTGATGAAGGACGGCAGAGTACCACAGAGGCAATAAACGGCAGATATTTCTGTAGGATAAACTTTAGGTTGGAGCTTACCTAAGCAGTTGAGCCTGGAGCACAGGCAGCTTAGCTCTCTGCTGCAGTCTCTGCTCCCCCTGGTGGCTACTGGAGGAGTACAGCCAGCTCCTGTCATTAGAACATGGAGCATCAACTAAAACCTGGACAGGGAGAGAACTGTCAAGAACAGCAGGTAATGAGGAAGGACAGTCAAAGAGGACAAGAGTGTGAAGGCAATGAGAGGCTGAGAGGAGGGAGAGGGTTGCTGGGGGAGAATAAAGCAGAGGGAAGAATACTGTAGTTAAAAGCAGACTACAGACATTTTCTGGAGGTCTGTAAAACATTTTAACTGCACAATTCCAATCACTGCAAGTGTTGCTACCACAGCACCTCAGCCATCAAAGGGCAAATTCAGGTCAATCATTCAGAGAGAAAAGAATCTTCCAAAATTATGTATGTCACTCATTAAACAGTCTCCAACCTACTAAAATGAAGTAAGAATGACTGTACATCTGTAGACTTTAGGTAAGAAAATCTGATGTGATCATAAATCTGTCTTGTTTACTCATTCACAGCACCTTCAGTCTGTGCAATGTTTGTGCCTCTCACTTGTTGTCATTCAGCCATTTTGTTCCATTATCAGTCACTTGTTTACATTCAGTTCCTCCCATTCTGTCTTTTCTTGGCTCCTATACAGAAAATGTTCTTAGCTTAATAGCAACTGTTCAAAGGTTTTCTTTTCTAATTTGTGTCACCGTGATTTGATTTTCTCCCTGCGGGGAAAAAGCCTCAGATATCTCCTCTCAAAGATGACCAGATTCAGGAACAGCACATATACATCTGCAATTCGTGTTTTAAATGATTGTCAGGACCTAGTTTTTAATTGTTCCTACTAACTGTTATGATTCAACTTTACGTTAAATGTTGTTTAGCTCTGACTGAATTTTGTAGTTTTCAGCTGTTATATATATTGCTAATTAGCATTTTTAATGAGTCTTAGGACTCACTTCTTAGATTTATCAGATAATGTATATATGAATGACTGTTGTATGTTTGTCTGTTTAGTTATTATGAGCACACTGCGACAAATTCCTATCAACTGTAAGTTGACATGGCAATAAAGTAATTAATTATATTGTATTGAGGGACACTGAAGAGAAATTCAACCGCATTCTGCCATAAAGATGACAACAATTCTCTCCTCACCTTGTCATATGCTCCCACTTCATTCTGTCCAAAATAACGTCCATCCTGTGCAGATACACCCACTCTGTTGGTGAGTGAGTGAGGAAGAAAAGACTCCAAGGTTTTGGCTAGCCAGTCTCGTCTGTGAGGATCTGGCTCATTACAGCACAGAAATGCTAAAACATGGTAGAGAACAGCATTATCACCACCAATACAGACAAATAATACTAGAAATGAAAAAAAAAAAAAAATCCCAGTATCTGCCAAAAATAGGTGTTTTACCTGGGGTGGCTGTCTGCATTATGGCTAAAGCTTTGCCTCCAGGAGCAGAGCAAAGATCCAGAATATTTTCACCATCTCTGACTTGCAAAGCCAGTACTGGCAGCAAAGATGCAGCATTAAGGAGGTAGTACTGCTTCAGTTGGCCAGACCTGTGAGGCTGGGAAGGGAAACGTACTGGATATGGGTGGATATAACACTGCAGAGAAGAATGGAGTGGACTGGGTGAAGGCTCTAATTGAGGGTGTTGACTTAACGATTGAGAATCAGAGTCAATGTGGACATGGGAGTCATCAATGGTAGGACACGTTGAGATGTAGTGAGATGACAAGGCTTCTTCTGATTGCTGTTTAGAAGAGGACACTGCTGAGGGGCCATTACGATGCAGTGTGGACATATCTGTTTGTGGCAGGAAAGTGGAAAAGCCCTGTGATTGAAGGATGTGTTTGATGTCTGTCTGGGTGGTGAAGCAGTTGAGCATGACCCCATATTGCCACGAGTGAGGGTCCAGGAGCACTGCTCTGCAGAAGACAAACAATCCAGTGAAATAAGGGTACAAATGCTTTGTGCATGTAAAATACAATGATTTTGGAGAAAAAAAATGTACCTTGCAGACGTCCATAAGTCCCCAAATTCTTGACTGTACTGCTGGTCAAAGTGGTCCAATATAGGTTGACATGAAGATCTTGCTTTCTTGTCAGAAAAAAGAATGCACATAAGGCGTATTACTTCTAGAGTGTAATATAACAATATCAGCATTTGAGAGCTTTTTTTTTTTTTTTTTTTTACTAAAACAACTACCAATCATTTTAGCAAGGAGCCATCAAATTTCATTGTTAAAGTTGCATCAACTGCATACTGAGGCAGGATATTTTACAGTTAAACATTAAAACGTAGAACGGATATAGCACATTTTGAACGGTAAAAATCACAACTTCCCTGGAAAACGTAGAGTCCTCCCCATGACAAGTGAACTTTATGGGATGTCAAATGAGTGGAATGCCCTTTTAAATTCTGAGCCTGTAGCTAAAAACTAGTGACTTGCAGCGTCCCTGGCGGGTAGTAGGTAAAATGCATCCATAAACTTTTAGGAAAAGCTAAAGATACATCGAAGTTAAAGAGATAAACTTGCTAAATGTGTATCAGGCATAGCAATCAAGTATACCAATTAAGTTTGCTTACCTGTTTAGAATAAACTCCTTTCTGCTCAGATAGGTTTGAACCGGAACTCATATAAGAGTTACACCAACATAACCACCACACGGGTCTCAGCGTTACATTTTCAGTTTTACAGCATGTTATTCTCCATTTAGTGCAAACCCGAAGAGGTGAAAGAAATTGCTTATTCATTTGTTTGCTTGTTTTAAAGCCCTCGGTGGAATGTGTTATTAGAGTATCATAACAGTGGAAAATGTTTCTATAGCTAAGCTAATAAATGCTGCAGGAGTGTACGTCCCTCAAAACTATCCTCCGTCAACCCGGACTGTTATTCTATAGTTCCACCTATGTTGGGATGTTATCGATTCGAGAGATAATAGGACTAAGAAATAAGTAAAGTCACTTTTTTTTGTTGGGATATTACAACTTACACGTGGATAAAAGCATGTAGGTTCATTTATTTAGCTGTAGATGGAGGAACGCTCTGTGGCACGGTTTGGGCTAGGCCCCTTTAGTTTCTGTGAAGGAAAATCTTAATACTGCAGCACAGTGATATGCGCTTAAGCAGATTGGAGAATGCTCTTTCTTCTAAATGTGTTAAGGAGGTCCATAAAGAAATTGCTTTGCTGAGTTTGGTGTGGAAGAATGTGACTTACCCGCCAGAGCCCTGTCATCAACCCCATACCTTTAGGATGAATTGGAACACCAACTGTGAACCAGGCCTCATTACATTAGTGTCCAACCTCAATAATGCTCTTATGAATGAATGAATGAATGAATGAATGAATGAATGAGAGCAAATTCCTGCATTTTCCAAAATATGTGGAAAACCTTCCCAGAAGAGTAGTCGCTGTCACGGAAGCATATGGTTTTAGAATTAATGTTCAGCAATAACATACAGTTGTAATGTGAAGGTCTCCACATACTTTTGACCTTGTAGTGTATATTTTACAAGAGAACCGCAGTTAAATATGTGGGTAAGTACATGTATGTGATTGTTTTGTCAATGATGTGATTGTGTTAAAACACCTAAAAAAGAGATTATCTTTCATCATCACTTTGTGTTTACCTCAGCTGCAAAAATATAAAGTACAAAATTTACAAAGTAATTTCTGATAAAATCATGTCAAAGACACTGTTGCATGTAGATTTTGACACTTGAGATGTAGTGCTAATTTTTTAAAGTAGAGATTTTGAGTACTTTCTGTGCCTCCAAAACTAAAATATTAAGGATATTATGTTAAAGAAGTTGTGCTATCCCTTGGACTGTCAGGACATAGCCAAGAAATCATGGGGTTTGATTTTTTCTTCTTTATGTCCCATTATTACAGAAGACACAGTGCGACTTAAGACCTGCTGAATTTAACAGGATAATAACCCCAACATGCACACCCACTGTAACAAATGTACAGAAATGTGATTAATTAAATTTACTTTACTTCTGTCACTTAATGTATAATCTATTTGTTAACAAAAACAGTTGAAATATACAATATGATGACAAAACCATCATTATACATATAATGATTTTGGTTTGTCAGTGTTTCAGTCACATAAATGGATTCATAATCATTTTAAAAAACACCACTGACCAAGAATAAGCAACATAAACAACACCACTGAACAAAGCAGAAGAAGCAATCACTCAGTGGCATATTAAACTGTTCATTCTTGTTATACTGGTGATGTATCCCTTTCCAGCAAATGTCAGTGGTTACATGGCAAACAGAATGAGGAAGGCAACCATCAAACAGAAGAGACCCATGGCTTCAGACAGAGCGAAGCCCAAGATGGCATAAGAGAAAAGCTGCTGCTTCAGAGAGGGGTTCCTAGAGAGAGAGAGAGAGAGAGAGAGAGAGAGAGCGAGATAGAGAGAGAGAGAATAACAATAACAACAAATAATAACAATAACTAGAAGGCACTGGCAGAGCACAAACCATGAACAGTGTTGAAAAATTCTCTCTAACTTGGTGTTACACCCAAAGGCATCAGTTGAATTTTAGATCAAACTGATTCACCACTGCAAGCATAATAACATTTGGAACTAAGTTTTACTGCAAGTTTTGCAGTTACTTCCAAAACCAATCATCTAATGGCAGAAATCCAAAATCTAAATAACGACCAAATTCTAGTTATAAACCTTATTTGTCCACCAAACTATAAGGAAATCCATTCATATTGTTTGTTTTTTTTTTTTGTTATTTTAATGACATCTTGCCGACAGACAAAGCTAACTAACAGGTGAAAACATTCCCTCCTTTCTGGTGATAATTATTTAAAATGACAGTCCAGTCTAGTAACTCAACTTTAGCCGTTTGACATCTTACCACCTGGATGACTGAGATTAATTTTGACAGACTGATAATGCACTTAACTTACCTGGCATATCCGATAATAAGGCTACCAAACACTGTTCCAATTCCAGCTCCAGATCCAGCCACTCCCACCGTGGCAGCTCCTGCTCCAATGAATTTTGCGGCAGTGTCAATGTCACGGCTCACAGCGCTGGTCTGGAATCCCCGCAATGCCATCTGCTGAGGGGAGGCTATGATACTCTGAGGTGCCAGGAGTGAAGCAGACTGAAACATATAAATGTAAATCTGGATTAGTACAAATTAAATGATGCAGGATCGCAAAGCTGCAGTGAGTAAACATTTTCTGTAATGCGGAAAAGAAAGAAATATCTTTAAGGAAAAGCTTTATTTCTAAATTTTTGGTAACTAGGGTGCACAAAAACTCCAAAACAAGCTGGCAAAAAAACAGCCCCACTTTGTTTAGTTGATGTTATGTACTTGTAACTTGTGAATGTTAAATATGGTTGTGAAGGTGTGTGTGTGTGTATATATGTGTATTCATGCACAACTGTGTATGTCTCTAAGTGAGATGAGAAATGAAGATTATTGGAGTCTGTGACAAATAGAAAAATACCTTTGTGAGACAAAAAAATAAAGTGAAAACCAAAATGAAGCACATTTGAGAAGTAAAGCGGCATGCAGATGCCGCTTTACTGTTTCCTCACATTTTATTGTAACTAGAAAATTACACATTATCCTTTAATTTTTAAATATAATTCTAAAAACCAGTATGGCAACAAGTCCAATTCAAGCTCTCAGCTTCAAAACCTCCTGTAGAACTACAGTTTAGATTTAAAGATGAAAACAGCATTACACAGCTAAGACATTAAATTTCCATCTCCTGTCATATAGATCTGCAACCACCTAATGTGATACAGCAGAGTATGCTAATTTTGCTAAAAGGACTTCCATGCTGTCTGGAGTAACACTAACATGGCTAACAATGTAATGGAAATAGCAGCTGGGGCTTAATGGAGCTATGATACCAACAATTTGTCCCTTAACTACTCGATGCAGACATGTCAGTAATAACTTCCAGATCTGACAGCTTCTCACCTCTGCTTTCTTGACATCTGACACCACTGCTGCTGAGAGTGGCCTATACAGTGCCCGAAATCCAGCACGGACCTGGAAAGACAAAACACTCATTCCATTATGGCAAATATGCTGCAGTAACATCACTAACATTCCTGTGAAGTTGTGGTGGCAAACATGATTAACTATAACTTAACTCCACTTATAGACTACCACGTCCCTAACCAACAGCAGAACTTATGACACAGTATAATCGTATAAGAGCACATTCATCACATTGTCAAGGGTCAACTTTATTAGTCTTCAAAGAGAAATTTGGTTTAGGCATCAAGGTTGCTGTTCCATACTATTCTACATTCAAACCTCCAGTACAGTTATACACACATTGTCGTTTAATTAAAGTGCCATGTGCTACAATACATTGCTAGGATTAAAAAAAAAAAAAAAAAAAACTACAGTACTACTGATAAAATTTAAAAAAAAAAAAATTAAAAAAGATCAACATAAAATCCATATATGTACAGGCTGTTGCGTAAGCTGTATGCAGAATATTAGGTACATCGTCAAGCCAGACACAATACGTATATCACAATTAATATCCTGCAACATTAAATTATAAGGGTTTATATTAGTTTGCAGGGTGAACAAATTGTTGTGTTTTAAAGATTTTTGCTTGATTCACAACTATCTTGTGGGTAATGCAACATTTGTAAGTATCCTTCATGTTCTTTGTAAATCATAATTTAATGTCAACAGACGCGGTTAAGATATCATACTTCACTCATCAAACTCACCAGAGAGGGCGTGGAGACGAACTTAGCACAGGCGTACATTGTGTTCAGTACTGCTGAAGGCAACCAAGAGAGCGGCTGGTGACTCCGTGTATGTTATCTGTCTGCAGAAAACAATGATGAGCACAGAAACAGCTTTATTTTGTTACTTTACCCTGTAAGAAGCTAAATAATTGAGTTTAGGCGTGCAAACTGAGTGGGCACACAGACATAAGGTCAAGATGAGCTATACACACCGAACAATGTCATTGAAAACCAGCAAGCGGTAAAGCAAAATGGCAGAACAACACTCTAGTTACTTGAACTAAACTGATAAATTGTCACACAGAAGCGAAACAGCTAAATATTTTCACAAGCAGCCTGTAACAGAAGGTTTTGCTCTCACCGGTCTGGAGTAGAGGTCGAACACACGCGAGGACTGCGCATGCGCTTTGTAGCATGCAGCCGGTTCAGTTCCGGTGTTCTGCCAGATTTTGCGCTTGGAGTCATGATTCACAAAACTGCTGTAATCTGTATGGGCAATCTTAAATTAATTTAAATCATATTAGTCCACAGTTCACCGAGATGCGCTGTTTGCAAAGAGAACGTGGTATTCACGTTGAGGTTTACAGAAAAAGACAATTATCATACACTGCCCACTAGAGGAGATTTGTAGACGTTACCATTTTGTTTAACATTAATAAACGGGAAGGAGAAAAATAAAATAAGGGCCACTTGCAAATAAAGAGGACGACTACAATAATACGACACAGGGACATTTGAAAGTGTTATCTGAAGGCGGTAATAGAGATAAACAATATCACCACAGATTCCAGCCTCACAAATGACATTGAGAAAAAAATGTGCACGACAAAAATAGAATTGTAGGATAACCAGACAGCATTCTGGGATGTCCATCCCTTTGTATTTGTAAGTGTTCATGTACTCATACATTAAGTTAATTTAAGTTAAATAGTCAATGCCATAATAAATGTTATTTTTTTTATGCAGTAAACTAATCTTTATGAAAAGGAGTCATTTCATTCTCAGAAGTTTTAAATTCTTTTTTTTTTTTTTTTTTTNTTTTTTTTTTTTTTTTTATACTGTGTGTCATAGTCATGACATGTATTTTCCATGTGTACAACCCCATTTAACTAAAGTTATGATATTGCTGTCAGTGGTCATAGCCTATCCAAGCTGTTACATAACAGATTTGTCACTCAACACACATTCAGGTCTGGGGTTTGTATTTTATTTAATTTTACAAAATCTATGGCATCAATGGCAACAACGATTTAACCATGAGGAAAAAAGTCTGCCATTACCTCTGAAGTTTCACTTTGGGAAAACTCACTTTGATCGCTACAGACTGTAGCATACTGAAAATGAGCTTTGTGCAAGTGAAAGATTTTTTTTTGAAAAGATTTCGAAGATCAAACCCCAGAAGTTTTGTAATTTTGGACATGAGCAGAACATGTGACATAGTGTAGCCAGGGATTGTTTACATCGGTCACACACAGAGTCGAGATCCCTATTTAGCTTTGCCAATCTGACCTTGGACCAGACGGTGTACAATTTTAAACTGGACAAGCAACAATACATGCCTGAAACAAATAGAGGATGAATATCTTCTTTGAATCACTTTGTGCCATATGTCATCTGGTATTTGTTCTTCGATTTCCTCTTCCCATTTTCATTTTAAAGAATCCAAAGCTGCTAGGTTATGTTGTTAATAGCTTTTTTTTTCCATCTGTTTTGCATGAAGAACAGACTCCATGAGGCATGGGAGAGGGCAGGAGGGAAAGCAACCAGAATGAGAGGCCACAAAGCTTCTGAACTGTAAATATCTGTAGATTTGTGTCCTAGGGATACCAAATTTCTGAACCAATTGTTCAAAAGAGGCAAAAGTGCCATTAATATAGAGATAGTGTATTGAGGTAATGCCACTTTTTGACCATATATCAAATGCTGCATCTATTGTAGAGGGGGTGAAATATGGTTCTTTGCTACTGGTGCAGCGAATGAGATGTTCATTAAGTGCAAAATGACGTCTAAATTGGTACCAAATCTTAATGGAGTGCATCACAACTGAATTTGGCATGAAGCTAGACACAGATTGTGACAGTGGTAATTTAGCACATAATACTGATGAGGGAGTAAATTGGACATCCTCTCCATAAGTACCCAGCGGGCAATAATGTCATCCTTATCCAGTACAACATTGCTGTAATATAGCTGAGCAGTAATAGTATAGAAAATCTGGAAGTGCCATTACCNCACACACACACACACACACACTTTCCGAGGTCTTTGCAATATTTTTTCTCTTACCTGAGATCGTTTTTTTGTTCCAGATAAAGGTTGAAATTTGACTATTTAAGTTATTGAAAAAATATTTTGTAAAAAAATTGGGAGGCTTTGGAAAAGGTATAAAAATTTAGGTAGGACAGTCATCTTAATTGTATTAATCCTTCACCGAGGGAAAGAGATAATGAGTCCCAACATTCAAAGTCCTGTTTCAAATGGGACAAAAGGGTTGGTAATTAGCTTTGTAAAGGTCCTTGTAGTTATATGTAATCCAGACCCTGAGGTATTTAAATTTCTTAGGACTGATCTTAAAAGGGGTTGAAGAGAGAGAAACATCTGAAATTGTGGTCCCAATTGGCATTAATTCAATTTATTTGAAAGTTAACTTTATAACCAGATAGTTGACCAAATTCATTGAGTAGTTCTGAGAGACTTGAAGATGGATCAGAAATATGTAACATATAGCATACAGAGAAACTTTATGTTCAAAAGCCCCCCCTCTGGATTCCTGTTGGGAAATAACCAGTACAGTTTGTGCATATCTGTGTAAGTAAAATAAATGTGAGTAGGTTCACTGTTGTGAGGAGGTGAGTGTGGGACACTTGAATTTAGTCTTTTGATGGTATTATGAGATCAGTTACTCATATAGGCTGCACTAAAAAAAAGAACTAAAATAGCTATAGAAGAAGTGACCTCATGGTGTATTTGTTATAAAATAACACATGCAGCCACAAGGGGGCGGGAACGCACTGTCTTTACAGTGTCCATGCAACGCAAGCATTTGTGATAGCAAAATCGTCTTTTGCAATTATGATCAAAAGATCAGACATATCAACATACACACAAGATTTTAAAACTGCAAAATTAAAATTTTAGAAACTGAAATCTCTAGCTCTAATGCTCTAATGACTCTTTGAGTTTACATAGCCTACTGAAGGAATTTGTGTATTATTCATTTATGGACTAGTAAAACCAGGCATCAATGATTTGACATTGAACGAGTCCATCAGCTGGATTTTGCCATTACAGCTAAAACTGCAAAGCTATTGATTTATAGTTTATGACAGTGTTGGTGCTAATTCGTAAATTTGCTGGTTTCACGATCAGCTGCATGTTCACTATCTATCATTGGTATTGACCATCATTTCATTTATGTCCCGTACTCCCAGTCTGGCTATATCATTGCAGAAAGGGAAGTAAGCCATCATAGCTGGATATGGGGAGAAAAATATTAATATAGGCTACAGTAAGTTGCATTGCAGACTAGCTATTGAAAGCCAACAACTACCATGACAAGCATTTATGATGTGAGATTTCATTATTACTCGTCATGCCAATCATGTTAAACTAAATCGCCTCTGAGGAGATCTGCAGTGCATTCTCTGCCCTAAATGATAATGACTGACAGGCTAATACTGCTAATGAATGGCCATAAAAGCATCCATTTAACCCACGCGTTTGACCTATTAAAATAGCTACATCTGGCATCTTAGCCCATGTCTCATTGCTGAATGTATCTAAAAGTATATTAATAGCACTATGTCTTTAAGTGGGATTCCCTCCCCAAGGTTTCATCTCTGGTCGCCCCCTCAGAAGAAGCTTCATTTGGCATTGCGGAAGGGAGATTCCTCAGCTCTTCCAGTCATACCTCCCCCTCCTCCCTCCGCTGTATGATGTTACCGTTACGCACCACTGTGAAAAGCGGAGACGTGATTCTCCGGGGCGAATCCCTGCCGACGTCACTTTCTGTCCTTCATAAATAAGCTGAGCGGCAACTCTCATCAGACAGAAGCGAAACCTCGTTATAAATAACGGCAACGCTTCAAGCAGGATTACTGGATTCCCTTCGTTGGATTTATTTTCCAGCACAGAGTAAGTTTCTGATCACGGAGAGGACATTTCAATTATAAGCAAGAAATTATAACACACTTTATTTATTTAGCAACATATCGATTTTACGATTGGTAATTATAAACGTAGGGAAACTATCGGGAAAATACGGACAATACCTTTAGTATGGGCTATAAACTCTGCTATTACTCTATGCTACTACTCTCCCGATTACAGTTACTTTAAGACTTCTACTTTTTCTTTTTCATAAGATAAATAAGATCGCCTTATTCACGCCTGGCGCATCTATTCACAGATCCTCTCTTCGCCATGACTTTGAACAAGGGTGACAAATTGCGGAACATGGACAAGAGGAGAGGGAGCGTGCCGTTCCCCATAAATCTGCCGAACCTGCACCGGAGAAGCATGCCCGTGGATGACAGGGACCTGCGCGCCACGATGCCGCAGACGGGGCAAACTGATGAGCTCTCCAACCTCTTGCGCTGCACCTCATACTCGCCCGGTGAGCAGCACCGGGGCAGCTGCGCTTCGGACTCCTCTGACTCCGTGATCTCCACGAGCAGCGAAGCGGAGGGCCAGGTGTACAAGGTGGTTCTCCTGGGGGAACACGGCGTCGGCAAGTCCAGCCTGGCGCGCGTCTTTGGAGGGGTTGAGGATGCTGGTCACGACTGTGATGAAGCAGGTAAATGGTGATGCTGAGGATGAGTCATCAACCCCAGCAGCAACCCACTCCAGCACTACACACTCACACAGACACACCGCGTGTCCATTGTCTAAGAAGGTTTGAATGACTCAGTCTGGTTGTTAAGATGATAAATGTTCATTTATAGTTCATAACATTGAACAATAGGGAATACAGTGGATTAACAAAATAAGTCTGTGAAAGTTCATCTCAAGAGATTAACCTTATGACAAGGAAACATAACAAGAGTATAGGGTTCAATATGTGTGAACTACATATATTATTTACCATTAAATTAAGGCAAACAACACAAGCATGAAGTACAGTAGCTTTATGGATTTTTTTAGATTCAATACAAAAAAGCCACTTATGACTTGTTAAATTTATGCTTGTCTGTGAGCAGACAAAGCCTAGCTGATGGATCTGACAGAAAAATGGGGCTTTTGTCATGTTTGCATGCAACATTGTACATGCATTGATTATTGCTATTTCCATTTAGACAGTGAGGCACCAGCACTGCCCGCAGAGCGACAGCATCAGAATCTAATAACAATGTACATTATGTATTAATATAATATATAAAAGAACAAAAGTGCTAAAAAATCAGTCACACTTTGGAGAGTCTTAAATATGACTCTTTTTTTTTTTTCATTTAGTGTAAAAAAAAATTTTTTTTCTCCCCAGGAAACACATATGACAGATGTATTGTAGTGGATGAAGAAGAAGCATCCATTTTGTTATACGACATCTGGGAGCAGGTAAGAAAAATATCCAATGTTTGCATTAATATACAGGCATTGCTTTAGTACATGAGAGGCTCACTGAAGCAAAATATGTTGCTTGACTCTGTATATTGTTTTGTTTTGTTTTTTTTTGTAAAGGATAACAGCCAGTGGCTGAAGGAGCAATGTATGAGGATGGGAGATGCCTACATCATTGTATACTCTGTGACAGACAAGTCAAGCTTCGAGAAGGCGTCAGAACTGCGAATTCAGCTGCGCCGTGCCAGGCAGTCAGAAAATATTCCCATAATCCTTGTGGGCAACAAGAGTGATCTGGTGCGGTCCCGAGAGGTGTCTGTAGATGGTGAGTTGCTGTAGGATCAGTATGCCTAGATGCCTTTTAAACAAGTACCAAAGGCATATTATGCATTAAGTTATGGGTTTTCAGCACAAGAAAATGAGGTTTGTATTAACCAAAAGCTCAGAAAACTGGATGTAATATTTAGCTTCTGAAGCTTGAAAGCACGCCTGAGGCTCAGTCTGCTGTTTGGTATTCATGATCAAATCAGCCAGAACTGCTTTGCACTGACCAGCTTTGGCTGGGTCAGCCAAATGTCTCACTTGACTGCTCAGGGCCAGGCCAGCCTAAAAAATACCTCTGACGCTTGTGAAACTTGCAAAGCTAGTGCCATTTAGGGCAGATATACACAGATAAATGCTTCAGTTTCTAGTTTTCTACCAAAATCTACTTGAACTCTGTTGTTCCTTAATGTTTCCTAGACAAATCTCTTAATGTTGCTTTCTCCATATGTCCTGTATTGCAGAGGGGAGTGCTTGTGCTGTGGTATTTGACTGCAAGTTCATTGAGACGTCTGCATCCCTTCATCACAATGTACAGGACCTCTTCGAAGGCATTGTCCGACAGATTCGCTTGAGGAAAGACAGCAAGGAGGAGAATGCACGACGCATGGCCAACTGCAGGCGTCGAGAGAGCATTGGCAAGAAAGCCAAACGGTTTCTGGGCCGCATGGTTGCACGCAAGAATAAGAAGATGGCTTTCAGGCAAAAGTCAAAATCCTGCCATGATCTAACAGTTCTCTGAAAAACAGATGGAAAAGATGGACTTGTTTTCTTTGGCCTCTAAAGACCAGAAGCTGTGTGTGTGTTTTAACACTAACCCTAAAGGACTTATAGAGCTGTACAGAAATCCAGTATATTTTTATTTTTTAGACACAAACCAACAGCAAATAGAGGACTTGAATAAATAAATAAGATATGACTGACATTATCCAAGTCGTATCCTGATAATGGTGATAATCTGTGTGATGCTTTGCAAACTTTTATTTTAAAATATTGTTTTGCCTTAAACATGTTACTGTCATAGTGTGATCAGTATGATAACTCCACTAAGGCTTGTTATTTCTAATGAGTTGCAGAGGTTGCCTTGCTGTTGGGTTTTTGTTCTGCTCCCTTGTTGGAGAGTATTGATGTATATACTGTAACCTGAATGATGCTGAATGCAACATACATCTCAACATCCTATAAGACACAGATCACAATGCTATTATCTGGAGTCATATTTACTTGAAACATGGTACGCAGGTTCGTACTTCAGCCAAGTCACTGAGGACTAGTCAGTTTGTTGCACAGTTGAGAGAAATCATGTTATTCTGTGTTCCATAACATTGAATTCAGGTTGTGAATGTATGGGTAAAGCAATAAATTATTTTAGTCTTGTGAATCTTGACATTATTTGGACATTCTTTGTTTATGTTGATTTCTTTTTGCAATAAAAGTCAAACTCCAAATGTAAAATCTTCTCTGTCATGCTTTCTACAGCAAAATACCCACTAGAATGCAACAGGAAAGACATGGATTTAGTTGAAGCAGTTTACATTCTCATGAATATTCAATTGATGGTATCAGAGGAGTGGAACCACATTGGTCATTGGTTTTGCAGGAAGGAGAACAGGTAGTTAAGCATGTTTATCTGGAAATGTTAACCATTAATCCACCGAGGGGATACAAGTTGCCAGTTTTTTCCACACAATTTAAACTTCTTTCACACCTCTTAGACGAAGCATATATGCAGCATTCAGAGAAGGTAAGATATACAAGAAAGCATTTTAGCTTGAATATGTGTTGTTATTCAACTGCTGATATTTTTTGATATCTTCTTCATAACATCTGCTGCTGTTGATTCATGAATCATATTAATTTGGAGTAAATGGCATTTATAGGGCTTTTGCTATGGCACTTGTACACATGACCATGTGCTGTGAATTTGTTATTGTTGATAAATGGCTAGCTATTTGTGAAACATTTATTTGTCACTGAGGTGAAATAATTTATATCATCAACTTGATTTTCTTAGCAGAAATACTTATTTTTCAGTCAAATGTGGCCTCTGTTGCTCTTTTGTGCCAGTGACAAGAGTGATGCATTAGGTGTTTTTTTTTTTTTTGTTTTTTTTGTTTTTTGCACTTTTAAATGCCAGAAATGTAAAACTGTGAAATCTGAGTGTATGATGGAATTCCATGGTGGTGAATCAGTAACAAAATAAATTGTGCTGCTTCTTGGCTGAGGCCATGTGGTCTGAAATGCTGTGAATATGCTACATTACAGGACTGATAGCAAACAAAGGAACTTTACCATGCTCGTCGTAGCTCTAACAGTAAGACATCTTAGTCTGTTCTGATTATTACATATTTTATTTTTATAACATGAAAACGCTGCATAACCAATGACACTGAGATACAATTTATTTTTTGTTTCACAGCTGGTGATGCTTTCTACATTTGTGCCATGCTTTGGGGCAAATGTCAAAATAGGCGTCCCGGAAAACTATGACGGAATTTTCCCATGGTATCTTGCCAAGGTAAGGCATTTAATTTTACATTCAACAAAATAAAAGTTCTTATTGTTCTCATATTCTTTATAGCCACAAAGATGCATGTGTAATTAGTATATTTTCCCAAATTGCTACTGTCATCTGAATATGCTAAATAAATGTGATAATTTTTTTTATAGCTATATCAGTGAAGTGACATATCAGCTAAACCTAAAATATATAAACTTTTCCTCATATTCATAAATAAATCCCTTGAGAAACATGTTGACATGCCAAATATGAATTTATATTTTACATGTTAGAAAATATTCAGAAGACAGATTTAATGAAAAGCTGTCAGTATCAGACAGCAATGAATACCTTTGAGTTTTCTTTTAGCCTTTTTCTCGATTAAACCATTTAAATAAAGAGGAAAAAAGAGAAAAAATATGTTTTTGTGGTGAGAAATCTCGTGATAAGGTCATTCCTTTTATACTGAAAATGAAGTTAAAATGCACAGCCTCAGTTACATCAGCCTCTGGTTTTTCATCTTCCATCTGCACTCAAGGTTGAAGATTTGTTCTGCCGTCATCACTAGACTATAATTGGAGTGTGCACAATGGTTCTGACTGAGGCGTCAGACCCTGCCTCTGCACTCAGTCCAGCTGGGTGGCAGGCGGGCTGTTTTGTTCATATGTGTCACTCAGAAAACCTCTGGATAAAGCAACAGCACGAGCATTTAATTGGCTGCGCTGTGAGATCGTCACATCTTTTATGAAGCACATTTCAGTCAGTTGGTTTGCACTCATCCACATTAAAAGACTTTTCAAATGCTGTAATGGCCAGAATGGAGGTGTTAGAGAACAACCGCACATTGTGATATAAATGGAAAGGACATAATAATTGCTCCAAATTTCTTCCAGGTGAAAGCTATTCATGATGGTCTGTACATCAGAGTAAATTGTTGATTTTGCTTTTTCAACTGTTCATTTGATCCATTTTGCAACATGTAAAATAAAAATGTATTGCAAATCTGATACAATAGGTCTGTTTTCAATCTCGTATGGCCTTCTCTGGATGACCACTGTAGATATTTTAATTCTATGGTATTCTTTCTTTTAGATTACCGTTTTTTCAGTGAACACAAAACCTCTGAACTTTGTATCCAGACTGAGATTTTCTGGAAAGTATCACAAAGGTGATTATTTTAAATGACTGGCCCACTAATTGTAATAGCGAGAAACTAGAAAACATGAAGCATATGGAACAAGCAGAGATCAGCTGCTACCAGTAAGGGTGTTGTATTATTATCCAGAGTTCCTTGATCAACATTTCACCACACAATGCTTCAGAGTTTCATTTTAACTGAACATGTGACTTTCACCAAGAAAACCTCCAGAAAAAGGAAGGTTTGACTGGCATTAAGGCAAAAATGTGACTCTGTAAATTGATGAGCAAAACCTTAACAAGTATAAGCCTTTTCTGGTCAATTGGACACCACAGTTGAATACAGGTAAAAAACCAAGCTGCATATGATATCCATGTCTCCAATTTGCTTATTGATGTCTCATTCTGGCCCATACAGCTCCACAGCCTCCCAGCTAATTACAGTGACCTGGTGGTAACAGGGGATGATGAGGGGATATTTGGAGTCGATGCTGGGTTTCTGTATGCTCTAAAACCACTGGACAGAGAGAAGCAGCCATCCTATTCTCTACAGGTATCATCATGCCATGTCACATCACGTCATGTCACATCTCATTATACTGTGCTGTCATATATAGCATATATCATATCATATCATAGCATATCATATGATATAGCATATGATATCATATATCATACATTATCATATCAATGTTACATCACAACACGTCATCACATTGTATCATGTGGTACTGTATCAGATAACAGTGAGATACTGTTACTGTATAGTTATGTCTCAGCTCATTATGTTATGAATAACTGTCACAAATTAATTTATTCAAGAAAAGGAAAAAATACTTGGCACCTGTTTGTCTTCATAAACTGTGTCAAATCCATATAATTACAATAATTATTAGGTTCTGTATATTCTTATTTAATTTAAGTGATTTGGATGCCATGAGCTCGTCATTCACTGAAACACAGGAAAACCATGTGCTGATTTCAGTTCTGTATTCAAAATGCTTACAGTATTTGTGTTCGTGTGTGTGCATGTGCGCGTGTGTGTGTTCTTCAGGTGTCTTTCAGAACATCAGTGCACCATCAGAGCTTCACTGTGGAAGTGTGCGTCAGAGACAAAAATGACAACGTGCCTACCTTCATAGAGGAGAGCATGAGAGGCAGCGTGCAGCTCGGGCTTCTCAAAGGTACAATAATGGTGATACAGTAAAAAGTGAAAAAGCTATTAGTTTATACAACCCCAATCTGTCTCAGTGAAAATCTTCAGTCTTGTTACATGATAAATAACAACAACAACAGCAACAACAACAACAACAATAATAATAATAAATTTTCACTTCACTTTCAGTTAAAAATAATAATAACAATCGTGATTAATAATGGTATCAATAAAGAATAGAACTAAGACAGATAATCAATAAAATCAGGCTGTTCAATTAATAGAATGACACTCAAGATTCTTTGGGGATAAAATATAATGAAAGCAGTAAAATAATATAAATATGTAAATGCAAAGCATAGACACCATGCAGGACAATAAAGCATATTAATATAACATAATCACAAAACCAAATTATAAAAGTGGGTTTTTCATTGAAATGTGAAAATCTGAACAGATTAAGATGGAGTTCATTTTAGTATTTGGGGGCCAAAGCACAAAACAGTGCTATGTTTTCAGCTTAGTGAGGGGGAAAGCGAAAGGTCTGATGATCTCAGGGATCGATATGTACAATAAGGAGACCAGAGGTAAACAATACTAGATAGGGGTTATATGTAATTAAAATATTTTTATAAGCCATTTTAAAATGCACCAGGAGCCAGTGTAAGGAGGCTAAAACAGGAGTGATGCGAGCAAATGGTTTCATCCAAGTTAAAAGGACAAGTCTGTCCTGAATTTTGCAGCAGTTGAGGATTATATAAAGAATATTGGCAAGAAAAAAAATTGCACTAGCCCAGGGGAGAGGCAATTTAAATCACAAAATACTTTGTCATCATCCAGGAGACCACAGGTCTAATTTTTTTGCAGCTTTCCTGAGATGGCAGGCATTTGAACCAGTTTTGAGATGTGATAACTGAAATCAACGAGGAATCCAAAAAAAAAAAAAAAAAAAAAAAATCCTAAATTCCTTAAAGCACTGCATAGAGATACTACATTAGGGTATCAATGCAGTTTGTGTTCATGATTTGCTTGATCAGAGGTCACCATATTTTGCTGGAGTGAGAGGTGAGGAGAGAAAGTTCTACTGTAAATACAGCTATAGTGAGAAACTAAATTGTTTCCTATGGTTTTTGACTAAGCACCTCCTATTTTGGTCAGGGATCCCTTTCATGCAGGTGGAGGCCCAGGACCGTGATGACCGTGACACAGCCCACGCTGAGCTACGTTTCCGCCTGATGGAGCAAACACCTAGAATTCCCTCCAGTCAGATGTTCTTCATTGACTCTGTCACTGGAGAGGTTTCTCTGACTGAGGAAGGTCAGTGCCAATAAGCAATAGATGGAAATTAATATGATGGAGTTAGTTTTAGCATCTAAAGGTAATTTTTTTTTTTTTTTTTTTTTTTTACATAAACATAACATGTTGATTTTGGCAAGGTTCTCTCAAACAGGTGAAAATGTAACTTTACAGAACATGGAATTATGACAACACATAAATAAATTAAAATATTTAAATGAAGTAAGAAAAGGGGTCAAATTTACATATCATGCAAATTGTAAAACATTTATGAACTGCTTTTTTTCATGTCTACTAACATAAGCTGATACTGGGTGATTACGTCAGCTAAGAAAATTTTCTGAATGTGTTAAGATGAATTCTGATTAATGATCCTAAAATGGGAGAGAGGCTTGAATGTATGGCTAAGGTGTAAATATCTTCTGATATATCAAAGGCAATAAGTGCATATTTTAAAGAAAAATCAGGTTTACCCAGCAGCTAGGGTTATCTGACACCCATTCACCCATACCACACCCATACCACATTCACCCATTCACCCATACCACACCTTAATTTCATTAGATATTTATGAAATATACAACACAATACAATGCTACTTTATTGTCCACCATAGGGGAAACTGCACCATCTAACCAACAGAAAACCTGCATAAACCTGCTTAAAAAGCACAGTGTAGAAATCTACAATTTCAATTTAAGTATTCGAATTGCTGTCAGAACAAAGCCCCTCCACCCCCCAAACCACCACACACACACACACACACACCCAAGATGCAGCAAAGCACTGTATGCTGGTGCTATTTCTGGATCTTTGGTGTTGCCCTTTGTTGCAGCTTGGCGGGAGCTGCATGACTTTCACCCATGCTTTTCCCATCCAGCCCACACTGGTGCTTCTTTCAGGGCTTTTTCATAGCAGCAATGAAAACTGAACATCACCTCCCTATTTTGTCTGCAGGCCAGCTGTAACTGATAGCTTTATATTTGGTTGACAATTTAGTTTCTCTTCCTTTATCAAAATATTGACATTTACAAACAAGGACGGAAGTACAATATCAACAGTTAAATGTTACCACAACCCATCATATATTTCTTTCTTTTTGCATTAACATTTTCCTTGATTTTGTGTTTTGTTTTATTTTTTTTTTTAATTTATTATTTATTTTCCCATTCATTTTTCCTTTTAGTGCACAAATGGAACTTTGCACATGTATCTTATACATTTTAACATAGTGTTGAAATATTGAATGAAAAATACACACAAAGAAAAAGTTTCCTCATATCATGTATCTGTGACCACCAGGAGCCTCTACTCTGGACCCAGAGATGTGTGGCCGTTATAAGCTGTTAGCAATGGTGAAGGACATGGCTGGGAAGGCTAACGCGTTTTTCTCCACTGGCATCGTTACTGTTGAGGTAACTGGAAACACTTGGGCATCGCCTGACCCTGTGCGGCTACAGGAGAATCTCCCAGGCCCGTATCCCATCCCCATCTCACAGGTGAGAAAGCACAACCCTCGCAACCTCCCATCTACATTAAAATGCTCTGTTAACTAACTTAGTGCTGGTATTACTGTTAATGCTCTTCCAACAACCATGAACCAAACTCTTTGTCAATACACAGAAGTGAGTAAAGTGGCATTGTATTTCCAGTTGCTGTTTTAAGTGTCTCTCGAGTCCTCCTAAGTGACCAAATACTGCATTATAGATGATGATGTTCAAATGTCATGATTCCCTTCAGGCTACATAGACTGAATCACTTTAACCCCAATAATCACTTACTCTCCCACCCTCCACTACAGCTGACCAGCTTCAAGGTCAAATGATCCCTTAAAGAGAACTCACATATGTCATTTTGTACTAGTTATGCCCAGAGGTGGGTAGTAAAGCGTTCCATTTACTCCATCACATTCAGGCTACTTAAGTAACTTTTTTCACAAAATTATACTTTACGGAGTAGTTTTATTGCAGGATACTTTTAACTCATGCTTTAGTATATTTATGAAGAAAAACATATACTTTTACTCCGTTACATTTGGTCGCACTCTTTGCGTTACTTTTTTATTATCTGCGAGACATCGTTCCAACGCAGCGAGTCAAAATTCAAAGGACTGCTCCACTGTGTGTGTGTGTGTGTGTGTGTGTGTGAAAGAGTTTTGGTCCAATCACATTCAGCGTCCCGTCATCTCCATGACAACGATGGGTTGACAGGGCTTGATAGGTGGGCCGGCTGGTGCCTTTTCTACTGCACAATATAATATTAGCTAAAATGAACTTAAACTACGCAAACACAATTTTTTGTTTCTTTCATAATTTTCTTGGCGCTTAGACGAAAAATGGATTCTAAAAAGAGAAAGGGTGACGCGGAGAAACAGCGGACAATTACAGGGCAAATCATGCTGACTGTCATGGCATTTGAATCAAGTCTGCCAAACCAGCAGCTACATAATGCGTTGATGTCTTTGTCTAGCTAAAAACGTGGGTATTTCAACTTGTAAGAACTCAACGTGGAACTTGAGGAAACGTGGCGGTAAGCTGCAACGTTAGCTTCTTAACTAGCTGCTGCTGCTAATGCTAACTCAAGTTTTCCTGCTCTGTTGTGAGTAAATTCATGACGCTAACTTAGCTAACTGTCTTGGGGCCAGGCCGGAATTGTCATGATTTATGTGGTAAATATTTGATTGATTTACTGTCTACTTTTTCTTTATATGATATGATTTGGATTGTATTAGAAGCTACATATGGCTACTTTGNACTGTCTACTTTTTCTTTATATGATATGATTTGGATTGTATTAGAAGCTACATATGGCTACTTTGCTTTTTTTTCTTCCTCAGAGAAGCACTTTATAGCTTGTTGATTATTCAAAAGAATAAGCTTGATCAAAGTTACTCTACTCAAGTAATCTTTTTAATAGATACGTTCTTACTCTCAAATAGTTTGGTGACTACTCTTATATTTAGTTACTATTATCATAAAATAACAATACTTTTACTTGAGCACAGTTTCTGGCTACTCTACCCACCTCTGTGTATGCCTTAGTTTTAATTTCTTAATTTATTGAACAAGTGTGTCCTCATGCTGGAAGGCACAGAGAGAGAGAGAGAGAGAGAGAGAGAGAGAGAGACAGACAGACAGACAGACACTGGAGTGATGATGACTAACCCTGGAGCGGTTCCATTGACAGTTTTTTGCTATGACTTGTTCCGTTCTGCATATGTGTGTACTTAATATTTCAGCTGTTATATAACCTTTGCAATTTAAGGTTCTGCTTTGGTGATAAACACTTTTGCATGTTATAAACAAGGGTCATGAAACTGAAAATTGAGACTGAATAATAGAACATTGCCTATAAGCACCCATGGTGATTTTTTTTTTTTTTTTTTTNTTTTTTTTTTTTTTTTTTAATGTGATATGGTCACTGATCAATCTGAAACAAAAAAGCTATTAGCACAGAGTCACTAATTCATTGATAAGGAACCAGCCTGATGATATCCTCAATTCATTTGTAATACTCTGATTTACGGTGACACAATGACAGCTTTTTTTTTTTTTTTTAGAAATTAAATAAAAAATGAGAAATGAAAAAAACAATTGGAGCTGTGAAATTAAGTTCTCCTTTCAGAGTCTCATTACTCATGTACCATATTACTTTGTGTTTGCTCTGGTCTTGTCTAACCTTTCAGTCGTCGCATTATTAGCCATATCAGCTTCATATCAGCTTCAGTCATTCTATAAATAACTCAAAGGCCTGAGAGGTTTTGTAATACATGGAAAGAAAAACATTAATAATACTAGTCACAGTCCTTTCTAAGGATTTTTAAAGTGGGTCTGAATAGCAAAAAATAAGCTTTAATCATTCACTACTGAACTGAGAGAAAAAAAAAAAAACAGAGTGCACATCTAGAGATAAATGCATTGTGCAAATTTCTGAGTCTCTGTGGCCGGTAGGTATCTCACATCACCTCCCCCTCCTCCTGTATTCTCCCACCTCCTCTTCATCTCCCACGCTCACCCTCAGCCTCTCATCGCCTGTGTTATAACAGCCCTTCCACCCACTGAAAACGTGTGAATTCACAAGTGTAGGCGCATTTGATTTTTTTTCTTATTCTTAAAGGCCACTCTAAATCTCCAGTAAAATCACATAGGTGCCATTGCTAATACACAATGCCAATGAACACAGCTTGATCACTGAAAAGATACATTTTCTCATTTTTATAACAAGGTTGAAATAACATGTGTCCATGTGACAAGGTAAAAAATTTCAACTGAGCAGATTCCCTACTCATCTGCTTTAATTCTAATAAAACTGTGTTAGAATGTTCTATTGCTTAATCATTGAACATAGAAAATAAACCATTAAGTTTGCTACAGCACATAATGTCCTATTTCTTCCTATTTGTCCCTACCCAGAGTCTAAATCACGTAGATGTGAAAAAGGCTAACATGGTGCTTACTTGGGGGAAGCCTGATTTCATCCACACTGAATGATTGTACTACTGTGCTCAGTGGGTGGTGGGACGTGGGACTAACCACTGTTATGACACATACAGAAATAGTCATGTTCAAAGACCCACTCTATGGCTCTCACCGCCCATATTGTCTCAGATAAATGGATTAGTCTGTATCTGCTCAGCTGTAAAAAGTGTTGACTGACAAGGTGAATCTTGACAGATGTTCAAATAAAATGGGGTGTAATTTCAATCCTGGTGCTAAATCTGTGATACACATACCATTGGTGGTACTAGAAGTGCTCCCAGAGGGTATGCCAGATAAATCTGGAAATTTCTGCAGAGAATTAAAATATTTAAAATCTATGGAAGTTCTGTTATTGGTGATTTGTTGGCGAGGTGGCACTTAGCTGTTTTGGTTTGCTCAGGAGTGGCATTTGGAAAAAAAAAGTTTGAGGACCACTGATCTAGTGCATGTTTCTGATTGCCTGTGGCTATAATGTAATCTGTAAAACTACTCAAACTCAGCAGAATCTATTACCTACCTAACCTGTAAATGAACAGTGAGTGGTTTAGTTTTTCATCTCAACACACTTAACTGTACAGAGTAGTTCATTTATAAAGTCAAATGAAATCTGAATACTCATTGTAGAAACTTCTTCAGAGCCACATAATCAGTGTTCAGTATTGAAAAATAATGGTATTCTCAACAAAAGACTTTGGTTAACACAATCCATCAGAAGGGTTCTTGTATTGGTGTGACTAACCCTTCAGAATACAAATCTGTTTATTTCCCACACTCAAAGTTGGGCCAAAAAGCATGCTGGGTGTGTGTGTGTGNGGGGGGGGGGGGGTGTCTTCTTTTGTGTGTCTTTGTAATCTCAATGCAATGAAACATTAAAATGGGGTTAATGGCAGACACTTTGACTTTTTTGTCGAAGGAATTCATGGTGCAGCGCAGGGCTGTAAGCACAGACAGTGAAGGTAATTAAGTGAAGTAAGAAAAAAGAGCACTTGAGACAGAAAATTCTACCAACTTTGACACCTCAACAAACTAGGCATAACCAAGTATGCATGACTATCAGTTTGTTCATCTCTGAAAGTTACACATTGTTTCAGATGCAGCCCCACAGTTCAAAAGTTGGAAAGGGGATTCCACAGGCTACTAGACAATCCAACAGGATTTTTTTTTTTTTTTTTTTTTNTTTTTTTTTTTTTTTTTTTGAAGCATAACTTAATTCTCATTTACTCTTGCACTGTCTTCCCTACAAAATGTCTGTTATCACCTTTAACAGTGCACAACTGAGAAGCTGTCTGATGATTAAATGCCTCAGTATTCAATATTATAAGTATATGTGTGTATCATAATATTTCTGCGTATTCTGATTATGTGCACTTTACTGTAAAACTGGTAAATGTAACTGATTACTCTCTAGCTATTAGTTTCATGTAGAAAAGTATTCATAGACACAATAAAACTCTCTTGATGCAGCTCAAACACAAACCATCAGAGGAGACAGAATGTGCACTGCAATATGAAACACAGACAGAAACAAAACAGATGACTTCATAAACGTGTTGTATAGACCTATATATAGTGCACCCATTGATCATTAATCAAGTCTTTAAACACATCTTTTTAAAGTTCAGTGATCCTGAAACACACCATAACATTGAGCAGCAGCCAGCTGTGTGAAGTGGCTTTGTTTATACAAAAGTACAGCATTTGGGCAGTCATCTCTAAAACAAGGGAGGAGTGTGTGACAGTGAGTTGAGGAGATACACATGCAATGGGTGTGTATCAGCTGTGCTGCGACTGGGCTTCTCTCCTTGTTGGGTGCTGTTTGATGGCTACTTAGGGCCCTTTTCAGCCCCACTGCACAGCCCTCTGTCAAGGACTGTAAAGCAGAGTGGAAAATCCCCTTCAGCCTGCGCAGCTCGTTTTGGCTGCGCTCTCTGTTCCACATCATTGTCAGTACATTTGGTTGGCTTCTTATCATGTAAACAAAAGGTAGCTTAGCTTTGTACATATACATCATGCAGGCCCCAGGTTCCTGGATTTATACTGCTTGTTAGTTTTCCTGTTGCACCAATACAGATACCAGACAACAATTTTATAGAACAGACAAGGCATTAAGATTATGTTTGGTTTACCATACTTGGATATGCTCAGTTTAGTATTTTCAAATGTTGACTATACATTCATGTATTTATGTAGGTAAAGTGGAGTGGAAGTCAGGCAGAATACAGTCTCGAGGGGGAGTTTCCAGAGATGCTCTTCACCATCAGCAGAGAGGGAGTCATTTATCTCAACGCCCCTCTGGACAGAGAGACACAAGACCAGGTCTGTATAACTGCAAGTTAAAATTATAGTTTGTCTAAACATTAAGGCTGTAAGATGGAAATTACATTTTAACACAAACAGAGAAAACTACACTCTTCCTTATTGATTTGCATAAGCAAATCAATAAGGAAGAGTGTAGTTTTTAGGAGTTATTTTCTCCTTATTGATTTGCATAAGCAAATCAATAAGGAGAAAATAAGCAGTCATATGTTTGAAACCTACTGGGCTGATGTTTGTTACCCAGATATGCTAATAAACACAGTGGGAACAGTGTGTGAATTTTAAAATGAAATTTTACAACAATTTTTTTTTTTTTTTTTTTTACTTCAGAGTTTACTTTGATGTAGTATCTGATATAAAGTCTCAAGTTTTCTGATCCTCACAGCAAATTTTTATGTGATACACAGTACTAGTGCTGCTCTCTTCCGCAGTTTATTTGTTCAAAGGACAGTTGTCAAGTATTAGAAAGCCATGGAGAACATGAGATGAGACGAGACGAGACGAGACTGATTGAGATCCGTCCAGCTATTTTTTGTACTAGTTACTATTCAGAAAGGGATGGAATGGAGCCTATCACTTCATGCATTCTGCAAAGGCATGGAAACATCCTGGACCCTGGTCACCAGTTAATTAGTCATTTTATTGTTTATTTCCTGATGATGATTTTCTCTGGGCTCTACAGCTATGTTCAAAGTGGAAAGATATCACATCTGCACAGCCAGATGGCCAGATCTGTCATGCCATGAGTTTTCCAAGGTGCCAATAACACTGTGTTTCTGTTGATGTCTGTGTTGACAGTTCCACATCAGCATTGTGGTGGAACGTCCAGATGGAAGAGAGATCGCCAAGCCCGTGGAGCTGAGGGTGATGGTGGGCGATGCCAATGATAACAGACCCACTTTTCCACAAGCGCAGTACCATACTGTCGTCAAAGAACTGGCTGCTCGCGGTGACTGATAAATATCTTCATGTTATGTCATTCTTAGAATACTGGGAGGTGTTTTCCAAGAAGTTGGTTTAGTTATGCTTGTAAAAATGGCATGCACAATATTTAGCATGTGTAAACATCGACATAGTCCCGTCATATTTTTATAATTTAAGTTTGTCTGTGAATTACGATCAGTGCATAATCACACAAATAGATGTATGAAGAACCCTTTGTCCCATTCACTCTGTGACAGGAGTAAAGTTTCACAGTAATGATAATAAGGTGGAAGAGACACTGACTGGAAGGCACAATGTACTGATGAAAGGACTAAGAGTACCAGATACTTTTTGTCAAAGCAGTTTGGGATTTTAGCCAGGACATGAGGAAAAGTACCTTCACTCCTACCAGTGCTCATGAAAACCAAATGGTGTGTTGTAAACATGAGGTCCAGGTGTAAAAGCTTTTTGTTAATGCTTTAAAATGGTTGATTCTCGGAAACAGGTTATGTGGGACAATCTGTTAGTCTAAATGCTACATGACTGGTACTTGTTTAAGATAGATGTTTTTGGGATCCTGGGACTGTTATACAGAAAATTCCAAAATGTGAAATCCTATCTTTAGTAATCATGGTAATTTGATTTAGATCTTGAGTTAGAGATCAAAACAGCAATAATTAAAGAAAAAATTAGAAATGTAACATGTTCATACTGAATCTTAAAATCATATCTGGAAAGATCTTAACTTACTGTATGAAGTAATGACTGAAGATTCTGTAATAAGGCCCCTGCCATCTAGGATGGTCTTGCCTTTCAGAGATCATACCTTTGTATCTTTTTACAGGGACTGAAATTCTGACTGTGCAGGCAGCAGATAATGATGACCCCAAGACGGATAACGTGCGGATCTTCTACCGCTTAGTTGGCCAAATTCCAGAAAGTCCTCGTGCCCTCTTTAGGGTGGACCGTGACTCAGGGGTCATCTCTGTCCAAGCAGACAGCATGGAGGGCACAGCACCACAGTACACACTCACCATTACTGCTGAGGATGCTAAAGGTGACTGTAGACCTATGCAGAAATATAGCTTCCTATATAAGGGGAACGATCATTCAGTGTACAGATGGAAGGACAAGATGTTATCAGAGTTTTATTTGTACAGATTTACATTTTTTTTTTTTAAATGAAAAATATGTTTGATTTAAAATACAAATAATAAGAAGCCATGGTTCATCACTATACTTCCCCTTACTTCCTCCTACTTCTGAAATGTAGTCATAGTAGAACTAAAGATCCAGAGCTGTGGGCCCTGCATGCTTTTGGAGACCCCTCCATTTACAAAAATCTGTTTAAAAATGAAGTATCTCTGCATAACCTCATAAAATATAGGCTCAGTTTTCCCATCACCATCTCTATTACTTCATGGTGATGATTTACACACAGCCAATTACAGTGACCATTAAATTATAGTCTTATTTAAGAAATAAATGCCAATCAATCAGTGCATTGTGATAACGACACTATAGTATATCTAAGGAAGTAGTGTGTAAAACTTCAAGGTCACAGTCAAAAACTGTGGCCATCAAAAACAAAAGTTTAATGGTTTTGTTGACATTATATGGTCTCCAAAAAGCAAAGGATGGCTCTGTGTGAATGCTAGCTTCTTGATTAATATCAGATGATGTCTGTGTGACTCAGGGATCAAAGAGTGACGGAGGTAACATAAAGTACAAGTTGTTTATTTAACATACTGCTTTTTATTTGCGCGACAGACTGACCCTGACTCACTAACAGAAGCTGTGTGATTTCCCTGCCAGGTCTAAACAGTTCCTGTACTGTGGTTGTGACCGTGCAAGATGAGAACAACAACCCACCAGTGTTCTCCCAACATGAGGTATGGGTGCATGCTAACGTATCAGACTGCTTATAAAATGATAAATAATACCTTCAGAAAAAGCTGTACAAAATCGTGACATGTCATAATCAGTGGCTATTGGACTGTGGACTGTGAATCCACTCTGCAGGTCAGTGATGTAATTTTCCTGGCAGGGAACAAGATACACCCTCTAATCTCAGGCTTATAGAGATGGCACTGTGTTATTGGAGGAGTTTTATTCAGTTCTTTGTGCTCTAAATGGACAGGGTTCTTTGAGTTTAATCTGATAAAGCTTTCTTTGGAGACTAGTTTCCATTCATTTATAGCTAAATATGTTCCATCACAACAAAATTAAATCCACTACCATTAGTATGTTTAAAATAAACTAAGAATCAATGCCATGACAACAGTTACAACCTCAAAGAGATTTCTATTTCAGCTAGGTCTGTATTTCAACAGCCTGCTTTACCATATCCTGAAACTGATCTACAAGAGAATATCCATAAGTTATTTGCCCTTTTTTCTGTTTTAGTCCCCATTTGTATTTAGGGACAACAACAGTCTCTAAATTAGTTAATATTATCCATGCTAAATAAAGTTGTTTTCACACCTACTTGGTTTAGTCCAGTCAAAACAAACTCAAATACATTCTTCCTCATTTGGGCAGGACTGAACATAGAAATTATGCTTTGGTGTGGACTACACCAAGACTGTTTTGAGGAAGTTGTCTTGGTCCAGTTACAAACTCTGAAGTAGTTTGTTTGTGGTGTGAAAATGATCCAAACTGGTATTGAACCAACCACAAGGCAATCTCTTGATCAGTTACTTGATCTAAACCATAGAGGACTAGCTGCATATGGTTAATTTAAAAAGAAATTACACCTTTGATTACCCGTAGCAAATTAAATGAATTTTGTGGAAAGGTTGTGACATATCAAGCTTACCTCAATCTTTGGATTAACATGTTGAGTGCTAGCATTTAAATACATGTACTCAGTGGGCTTCATTCTTTTCAGCCATCTGAAGATAGCACATCGTCTTCACAGAATTCCGCTGATGCAAATTGACTGAAGGTTTGAAAATGATTTTAATCATGTTTGGGAACTAGTGCCAGTATCCATCTTCAATTGATAATGGTTATGATGGCAAGGCAATGATGGTGTTTACCGAGGCTCAGGGCAACATGTTTCCTCTCCGTTTGGTGTTGCTCGAATCTACCAGTATAAAGAAAATAGACTAAAAATAGATAACTACAGAAAACCCCACTGCTTCTACCCACATACTCTAAAGAAGAGTGAAAAGTCTTGAGGGTTTGGAAGCTATGTCATGCTGTGACAATGGGGAGTTGGGTTGAGTTGTTCTCTGTCAGATCACGCTGACATGGAAAGACCGTAAGAACATTATGACCTGTGAAGGAATGTTGTATTTTATTTTGGTGTAGATGTGCAGCCTAATAACAGTAGACAGTAGTGTTTATTACAGACTTCAGTTCTAATTGTAGAACATCACATAGAATATTTGTTGATATAAAATCTGTCGTCATGGTAATCTCTGTGTCCTTGCTCCAGTCAATTGACACCTTAGGGATGTTACCATGTGTCTTTCAAACGGTGGCATTGTTGAATGCTCATTTTCAAACTATTACAAGTAAACGTGAGATAATTCCCCCTGGGTACGACACACACATGCACGCGCACACACACAAACACACAGAGAGACAGAGAGAGAGAGAGAGAGAGAGAGGTGGAAAAATGCTCTTGAGCAGGTCATGCCTGAGTAGAGCAGTTTTTTCCATGGCCATGTGAAGGCAGCACTATAGGGAGTGATGTGGGAGGTGAGTGGTGACAGGTTTGGGTTCAGCCGCCCTGTGGATGGGGCAGCTAGATCAGAGGCAATGGCTGCTTCACTCTAGGAGAGCTGTGAGTGGCAGATTAAAATGGCTGTCCAAACATACAGATGCTGGAGCACTAGTGTGAATAAAGGTCAACGAACAGTGGCAGAGCAACAGGGAGCAAATGTGTGCTCACATGTAGTCACATGCAACATGCAGTCCCTGCTGCACAAATGCATTTCAAACTGAACAATCTTCTGTTTGTCTTTTTATTGGCAGCCAACAAATTCCAATATAAAATTTTTTTTAACCATAATACTACTGCTTTGTTATTTGGGTTTTGAGCTGTAGAGATGCTAGTCTGGAAAGTGATTTTAGCAAGGCAGAATTCTCAAGAAATGGCAGAAAAAGTCATCATTGACTAACAGGAAGTGTGCTAATCAACAGATAGGCTAATTATATCTGTGTGATATAAGGCAGTATAAGTCATAAATATCACACTTCCAGTTATGTCTTTAATGTATAAAGTGGACTTCCATCCCAATGAAAATATGACCCCTGTGCTTGTCTAGATGGGCTTGTTGGGACTTGATCTGGACATTGTTGTTTAAAGGACCACAGGTGTTTAAAGGACCATACTGGTGATCATGCATTTTTGATCCCAATATATACAATCCACATACATGTTATGTTACTGACAACCATTTCTCAAAATATACCACTTTAGCAGTACATTTTAGATTTTTTTTTCCTACCTTCCAGAACCCCATTGGCTTCAATTTATTCCAGTATGCTATTAAAATCAACTTGAAGAGGCTTGAAACACGTTTGAGATATGTAATCCATCACAGAGAACATTATGTCTATTTTTTTTTTTTTTTTNTTTTTTTTTTTTTTTTTGAAGCAACTTTATTTAACCAATCTAACCCAGAGCTGCACAGAAGACAATGTATGTCTCCATCAGGAAATATATGAGAGAAGACAGCTTTTACTGAGAAATTAAAATGCCCGTGCCTTCTACAATTGTGTGAAAGTGCAGACGAAATGCTGAATTTTAAGGTGGGTGTATCACCTGAACATTTCATTTTGAAAGATTAGGGGATTTGAAAAAAATAACAGGAAAAATAAAATACAGTTTTATGTTTTGGTAACATGACATGTATGCAGATTGTATATACTGGACTCAAACATGCACAATCTCCAGTATGATCCTTTAATTTATATTACTGATCTGCTTTTTACTTGACTGTGTTTTTGCCAAACACTTTATAAAAGAAAAGTGATGCAAAAATAAAGCTTTTTATGATTGTTATTATTAATATTTGTACATAAGGACTGTCATGTCATTTCTTGGCTGATGGTTTCAACTGGTTGATCATACATACACTGTAGTCATTTTCTCTCCTTTCATTCTCCTCCCCGTCAGTATGGGCCCTTTCATATACCAGAGGACTCTTCAGTGGGCACCACAGTAACAGCTGTGCTGGCAAGAGATGCTGATGTTCGAGGGGGAGACAGCTGGCAGGTGAACTATCGTTTAGAGTCTGGGAACGAGGAGGAAGTCTTTACATTAGTGGCAGACAAGCAGACCAATGAAGTCTCACTTGTCCTCTCAAAGGTAAAGAACACAGAACATCCTGCAACATCTGTATAATTTCCACATACTTACACAAAGATTTTTAATACTCACTCCACTAATTTACATACCAGCCTATAGTAGGTTAGCTCTAAAACTGTTCTGTGATGCCCAAAATCTAATGCGTATGCTTTACGCTACTGTTTATACTCCTGTTAATAGTATGAGAAAATCCAATTTTTCATTTTTACTTGACTGTGTTCTATGTGTATGCGTCCAAAGGCCAGCTGGCCGTATCAAAATAATGATCATATTACTGAAGTCATTTTTCATAAGCCTTTTATTTTCATATGACAAAAGACAAAGGGTGAGGATTCAACAATAAAGAATTCTTCAGTACTACCAATCAAACTTCAAACTCCAAAAAAGATTCCGTATGACAATATTTTTTAGTCCAATCATCTCTCTTGTCCCTGGGACGCATCACCCTTCGCTTGCCTCCAATAATCCATCAGGGCATTTTAGGGATGGAGGGAGAATGTATGTATGTATGTGTGTGTGTGTGTGTGTGTGTGTGTGTGTGTGTGTGTGTGTGTGTGTCCTCTCTGTAAGTGGGTCAGCGAGGAGACAGTGTATTATTTTCCTACCACTCTGGGAGTTGATGGATGTGATTGAACTGTGTATTGCACACACTCCCCTAGATGTGTAAAAGCTAAAAATGGATCATGTTGTGTATTTCAGACACATAAAGGCTTTCGTGTTTTTAGGAGTGATGTCACAGATGAATCTGTCTCTTTGAGCAGCTGTGCTTTATTCATTAACCTTGGAAGATTGTACTGTAACTAACTTTGTGTCACTGAAGAGGGTGATGGTGATGTGGCTTATTTAGCTTCCTTTAGTAAAAATTAAAGCATAAATCCTTCAGAAGTATAGTCGCATGTGGGCTAAAACACATTTGAGCAAATCTTTTAATTCATCATGTTAGAGAGGTCAGACACATTTCATTATTAGAAATTACGCATCGCTCACAGCCCAGTGAATAATTAGTGTGTGAGCAGACACGACACAAACTAGAAACTGCTGATTGAGGTTAATGTATAACGAAGCAGTGTGAGTGAGGAGAATGTAATCAGGATGAGGAGTACAGCACCAGGGGCAGCGCTAGGGGTGGGCTTATGGGGCTTATGCCCCAGATGTTTTCCATAAAGTCTAAAATCTTTTTTGTAATAGTGTGTTTTGAATTTTCTGTAGTGTTTTTGCAATTACCCAAATTCATCGCCTAGGTGGAACCAAAGTGCTGTGAATGAATTGGTCGGACCGAATTGGTGGATGGAACGGACTTTACGCACCATACAGCTCCACTGTTAGATCATTATAAAGGTTTTCATTTTAAAAGATTTTAAACTTCATATAACTTTTTAAAAAGATGTAACATAATTTGTTGCATTTCTTAAGCATTTCTCAAAATTTATATTTAGCTTTGGTAGATATAAAATAGATTTGATCTGGGCTAAGCCCTGGATCTCCACTAACTCTAGATCCACCCCTGTACAGCACACCTAAACCTAACCATGTACACCAAATTTAACACTCTTTTACTTAGTTACTGGCATATCCTCAAATTAAGATAAGGCAGTAATATTTTTAACAAATGGTATGATAACCTATAGGTCTAATTAATGTTTCACATTTCCACAATAAATTAATTAAAAGTTCTGTGAGGATACCTTTAATTACAATTAATTGCCATGAATCTGTCCATCACAGAAAACAGATGAAGAATGGATGAATCAGAATCCATATTCTATACAAAAGCAGGAATCCTAAATACAGAGATAATTTATTATTACTTTAAGAAGTTGAAATCATTTTAGGGACAGAAAAGTCTGATTCAAAAGGAAAGGCAAATGGTGTTAGAGGTACCTAATGAACACCATAATGCAAGTACAATTTTTGAAGTAAAAATATGCCTGTAAACTAACTTATTACTTATTTGTACTGAATCCTGTACAAATAAGACATTTTCATTAATACAGAAGAATAGGTGGTTACCCAGCAATAACNTACTGAATCCTGTACAAATAAGACATTTTCATTAATACAGAAGAATAGGTGGTTACCCAGCAATAACATAGACACAGTGATTCATTTTTGATATTTCACAGAATATTAATTTTAGGGACAAAGGGATTCTGAAATGAAAGCACTTACATTAGGTGAATGAGCGTGATTAATATGGATCAGATGATTGACTACAACCCAGTTTTTCTCAGACAGTCCCTGCACATGCTCTGGAACAATGATACACACTGAGTAGTTTGATGCGTCACTTCCAGTCAATAGCAGTACTCATTTACTCTCCAAGGCCTGCCTTTTGTCTCCCCAGCAACAGAAACGCACTCAGCCCAAGCTTGTGCAATGTAGGTCTAATAATGTCATGTTTTATGGGAAAAGAGAGCACATTTTAAGCCAAAACTAATCACCAAATATAGCTTCTGGGCAAGGTTGTGAACATTACTTTTAAACAATCACATTCACTAAAATTTAGACTCAGTGACATGCTCCATTGCTTCAGCAGGACTCTGTTGCTTCTAAATTATCTTCAATATCTGAATTGTCCCTGATTGAATTGTAAATACCATAATAATGGTGTCTTTCCACACCTGTAAGAAATGACATTTTGTTCCTTCAAATAACAAAACACAGACTACAATTACTATTTTAGTCTTCAGATAACAGTAATCCTATTACATGAAATCTCTGGCTCCCAGTGTAGCTGCAAAATGTTTCTTGTAATGAACCAAAGAAAGGCAGGAAAAACATGGAGCCCCATGTACAATCTAAAATATTTACATCAATAAAGATGGACAAAATACTAGCAACACCATTACAACGTTACCACAGACTACAACCTCCAAGTCCAGAGACTTGAATCAACATCTTTTTGTATTAAATATCCAGCAATATCAATACAGTCTGACAAAGCCATGTAACCGATATTATCATTGAGTAATTGAGTAATTATTTAGGTTTTTATCATTGAGTTATATGTGAGTAATTTTTACAGTGTCAGATCAGCGTAACAGTCAGCTTTTATCATGGAAAATGTTTCATTGGTGACATAGTGAATCAATTTCCATGTGACTCCAGTGTGGTACATATTGGAAGTACACCAAAGCTCTGCTAGTAAATCCAGCTCTCTTGTACTGTGGGCAAAATAAGGGAAGTGGAGACACAGATGACTGCACTGTACCCTTCTCCAGTTGGCTAAGCTGACATACTGTTTTTTTGTAACATGTTTGTAGGTGTGTGTGCTTAAAAGTCAATAGAATCCTTAGAGAATAAATTGTCGACCTGAAATTTAGGTCAAAACCTAATTTCTAACCAAAGTTGAAACTTTTGGATTTCAACTGAGAATGTGTGTGTGTGTGCATGTGTGTGTGTGTGTGTGTGNTGTGTGTGTGTGTGTGTGTGTGTGTGTGTGTGTGTGTGTGTGTGTGTGTGTGTGTGTGTATGTGTAAGGTGTTGGACTTTGAGCGTGAGAGTGAGTACATTCTTGTGCTCAGTGCTCAGAACCCTGTAGCACTGGTCCGTGGTCGCTATGGACCTGCATCTACGGCAACTGTCTCCATTTATGTTGACGATGTGAATGAAGGTCCAATCCTGTCTCAAAGCCATTATGAGGTGACAGTCAGAGAGGGTGAGGAACCAGGAAGGGTCATCGCCACCATCCGAGGCTACGACCCAGATTCTCACCCAATCAGGTAACACGAGATTACTCAACACTGTAGGAAAAACTACCAATAACAGCAATTCTGAAAATTGGAAGTATGAAGTAATTTTAAAAGTTATGTGAATTTTGCTTTTCCCATTTTTTTGTCCAGATATTCTCTGCAGGGGGACACCAAGAAGTACTTTTCAATAGGGAAATATTCTGGTGAACTAAAGACCGTGCAGGCCTTGGACAGGGAAGAGAACAGCACGTACACCATGGAGGTCATAGCGATGGATGGACGTAAGATGGCTTCCAATACTATTAATTGTAACACTGATGCTGGAAACTCTGTAGTGTAGAAATACAGCTAAAATTGGGGAAGAGAGAGAGTAAGGGAGGCAGAAAAAAAGGAGTGTGGGAAAAAGTATAAACTCCAATGAAGAAGGTTAGGATAGAGAAGTCATGATCTGTATCAGTTGTCCTAAACATATTCTATTGCAGTCTCCTTTTATTTTCACCTGAAATTTCCAGTTTTGAGTTTTGACATCTTGATATTTTTGTTCACCATGCAGGAAACTCTTCCTTAACTGCTTCCACCCTGGTGACTGTCCAAATCCTGGATGTCAATGACAACAGCCCAGTGTTAGTTGGGGATTATTCCTGGAAATACCTGTGCACGCCTCGCTGGGAGGACCAAGCACTGGTGCTGGCCTCACGGGATAGCGACGGGCCACAGCATGGAGGACGGCTCAACTTCTCCCTTCGCAGCGATGCCGCCGTCCGACGCAACTGGAAACTAACGCCTATCAATGGTGAGGTGAATGCAAACTAGGCAACAGCACGCATCCCACAGCATAGTTTCATCACATTTGTCATGAAAAGAAAGGTCAAATTGCTTTAAGGGAAGGTAACTCCTTCAAATGATGGCATATCAAATAAAGTACTAAAGCACAAAGGGATTACAGAGGAGATGGCAAAAAGAAATGAAAATTGCCTTATCTGGAAAGTAATGCTTTGAATGTGGTCTTTCTGTGTTCTTACAAAATAAAAACATCTACTGAGCAGATTACATCTCAAAATTGGAAGGTTTTTCTAATCAAAAAAACCCTAAATGCCATTACACACATTTAGAATCATATTTTATAGCCTAGCTCTGGTCGCCAAAACAGATTGTCAAGATGCAACAAATACAACTGGTTATGGACAGACAGCAGTGTGTGTGGGATTAGGATTCAAATTCTCTCTCCACATATCCAAAATGGCTTGGCCCCACATCACCCCAAACTCATATTCCCAAACTCATGCCAGACTTGAGAGCCCACTGGTCCAGTTTTTGTTGCCAACACTAGCCCAAAGCTAGCCCAAGAACTGCTAATTGGAACAGTTTCTCAAATTAACCCAAGTCTACATCTCTCAAAACCTAGCCAAATGTGGCTCCAAATACACCCACAATGTATATGGGGCAGGGTTGGTTCACATTTACTCATCCTCCAGTGCAAGAATGCAACATAATGTGCTATATTCTGACGATCAAAGTTACAGTATGTGAAAACTTCTTGATTTTTTTTTAACTGGAGTGTGGACAAATCTGCACATGATCCTGTAATTTGACAAGATTTTAAATGAAAATCTGAACACAGTGTCCACTTGTGTGTCTGTATGTGGGTCAAGGACTTATTTTATTGGAGAACACTGGCTGATGTCATTCAGGTATAAGGATGTGCAATGTGACATGACTGATAAAGTCAGCTACTGCTTTTGGCTTATAAATTAAAATATGCAGTATCTCATCCATGGCTACAGATGCCTGTATACAGATCGTATACAGGCAAAGAAACAGAATGATCTGGCCTGGAAGATGTGCAAACTACACTGTTATATTTTCTGCCTTTATAGTTCTATTTGGAGTGGATATGATGATATAAGGATCCATTTTCTGGACTCAGAAACTGCCAGCAATGTATCAAGTTATGCCGTCAGACTACAGACTATTTACTGCTGCATTGCCTATCATTAAGTCATTCATTGCACTCAACCATTTCCCTCACAGGTTTTTTTTTTAATCTCCCACTTTCATTCCCGTGTTCCTGTTGGTATTGATTGAGCCCAGCTGTAATTATATCTAGTATGTAATTTCTTTGACGTCACCGCTGGGTTCCTGCCAGCTAATGGAGTCTAAAAGAAGAATCTCCCAGAATGCTCTGCACCTGGTCACAGCCAATTATACAGTAGTTGTAACAATAACGTGCTTCTGCCAGTCGTAACAATAATGTGTGCTTCTTCTAGTGTGTCTATGTTTGTGTGTGTCTGTCTGTCTGTCTGAGGGGGGGTTCTAACTCAATACAGTTAGAACTTTGTCTCACCTTTGTGTCTCGTCTTAAAGGTTTGCGTAACGTTATGGGCAGAAAAGTGATATGCCTGACAATTTGATAAACCATAATTGTATTTGAATCTATAAATAGTCTCTAGTATCACAGTCATCCAATGCATTATTGGATAACTGCTCACAAACAACAAACCTGGGATGATGTCAAAGCAACGTCTAAGCAGCGGAGACAGAGGAGAAAAGTTAACAGCCACTAGAGAACTGTTGCACAGCTCTTGTTTTCCTAACAGACAAATGGAACATAAAGGGGAATGACGGTAAGGTGCATGTGTGGGGTTTAGGACCCTCAGATAAGGTTCAAACAACCAGATAAAACATTTCTCTTTACAGGACAGAGAGGACAGGGCTTTTACGTCATGCAGCCAGGCGTGTATTTTGGAGTGATTTACAGAGATAAGATAAAGAGCTACAGACTCCAGACCGCTTTATACACAGTTCCATCATTCTTTCTTAGCCTTTGTATTTGGAAGTGGTATAATTTCTGGATGTCTAGCTGAACAAGTATAACCTGAATTAGCTTTTCATGTGAAAATAGAAATTGTAAAATGAGGTAATCAAAATTTAATTAAATGTAGACAAAAAAAAATATGTCATCATAGCACTAGCTTGAGCGTTAAATGGAAATCTCTCTTCAGTTATTACCTCATCATTCAAGCAAAATGTGATTATGATTTTGTCAAATGCATATTTATAATAACAACACTTTTTGTTATGCTGAATCCTTTTCTTGGTGAGCAAGTGAATATTATGTCCTACAGATACCCACACGAACCTGTCCTTAAACGTCCCATACCTGGCCCCAGAGGTCTACACTGTGCCCTTCACCATCTCTGACAGCAGCTCTCCTCCCAGGAGCACCTTCATCAACTTGCCAGGTAATGCAGACACTCTCCAAGCACTGATGAGCTAAAGCTATCACAGAGAGGCCATGGGACAAGAGGGTAGAAATAATCAATAAAAAAATAAAGTGTGCCAGTGTCCAGCACTGTTCTTCTTTAAGGAGCATCATAGACATTTTCCCTGGCTGGTGGTTATACAGCTCTCTCAAGCTTGTGTTCTGCCTGACATAGCCTACACACATATCTATATGATGCTATTTTATAAGATTTGTGTTTTTCTCCCACTAGTGACAGTGTGCCCCTGCAACGTCAGGGGCAACTGCAAAATGGCTGCCAAACAGCTGCAGGGCATGCCAACTATCCAGTCCACAGTAGGCATTCTGCTCGGCACCTTTGCAGTCATAGGTAAGCTAACACCCTGAGAAAGATTATTTTTATTGCAACAACTGCCGTTATTTTCAGTAACGGCTATAGTACATACATGTGGTAGACACAATATCACAAAAGCATGTTCACATAAATATAATCTATTTCAACAGGGGTCATTAAAAAAGTGGCCCATCACCCAAATCCAGCCATAAAAAATTTTTTTTAATTAATTATTATTTCACAAGAATGTTCAACCCTATATCATATTCTATCAAATGACTGCACTTTAGAGACAAGTAAGCATAACAAAGTGAAGTCTTGTGACTCTCAGTGCCATTTCTTTTTAAATTGCAGGAACTATCCTCATTGTTGTTTTTGTGAGATTGTCCTACCAGAACCCCAAAGAGCCAAGCAAAACCAACCAAGAGAGAGTTCCACTGAAGATTTCATTGTAAACTTTCCTGCTTATTGCCCTCATAAACTGCATCAGTGTAACAGTAAAGCAGTTAAGGTTCAATTTGCTTTCAGGCCAGTGAATTCAGGAAGTGATGGTGAATGTTTGAAACAGAATGTTATTGTTTCTGTTATCACACCAGGGTTCATGATGTGCATTCAGAACTGAGCTGAAAGTGAAATGACCCTCAGAGATTTTTTAGATTAGTCAAGATGGAATGTGTGTGAACGGCTTCGATCTTTTTACCTGTAACATGTTAACTTTTGTGTTTCATGTATTTTCATATCATTTATTTTTTATTGCTGTTGACATTTATTTTCAAAGTACTGCCTGTTTAGAGTCCAACTGTACCTTATTTGTTTATCTTATAAGTGTCTTGATTGTAATTGTAACTTATTGTAAAAAAGATTGCTGTAAAACCTTAAATCAGAAGAAACATGCCTGTAAATTTTGATTTTTGATTATAACCTATTAACAAGATTAAAACCAGTTGCCATCACCACATAACTGCATATTTTATTTATAGATATGGTAATTAATTAAATAATTCTCATTTATTAATTCTCTTCATTCATACACAAAGATATACTGCTGTAATACCACGTTTTGTCGTTGCTGCTTATCTGCATGACAATCATTACATTCTGCAGCTTTAACCTTAAATACCAAAAAAAAACAAACAAAAAAAAAACATTTAATCTAATGAAACAGACTGAATTTGTTCTGTGTTTGTAATTACATTTGCAGCCAAGTGCCGGTCTTGGTGATTAAGGCTTTATAAATGCTGACCTGGATGACCTAACAGGCAATCAAAGTTATATTCAGACCAGAGCGTTGCTATGAATAGATAAATTGAAGGTCCATTGAATGACACTCACCCAACAGTGTCCAGATAATGAAGTAACACTCTTCCATTTGCAAAAGTCAAAACTTTACAAATATAATAAATGCTGCACAAACATGACTGTTTCCTGTTACAAAAAGTGTCACTTCTATCTCACCCTAAAGGGGGAGTCACTTTAAAACTGATGCAACAAATATCAAGTTGTTCCTCAGCCTATATTAATAGCTCAGATGCTTAAAGTTACAAGCTATTAAAAGATAAATATTCTACACATATGGGTGTATATACATTTTGCTGCCAACAAAATCATTTGAATTGAAGTGAATTTAACATTTAAGTGTAATGCGATGTGCACATAAACCTGACATCTTCAGTCCTGAAGCTCCTAACTATGACTCAATAAAAAATAATCCCAGTCCAGAATACAACTATACACATATGAATATACTGTAAATATGAATATCTATCAAGAGCTTTTTATGATCCTCTTCCGTCCTCCCTCTGTTCCAAGTTCCACCATCACTTCATCTATTTTAAGCTTGTTTTAAGAAAGCAAACTTCAACTTTGGCTCCAAACTTGATAATTTTCCACTCCTAACTGTTAGTGGGACATTGTGAACCAGTACTGCTGCAAGTCATTTCTGATAAGTACTACATCATTTTACTGAAACACACACATGCACACAAACTCATAACTGCAGTTTGTTCCAGCTAAAGTACTTGCATATATTATTATTTCAGCTGGCCATTCTAAAAGGGGATCATTGCCAAAATTTAACAAAATGATAAACTGCTTCCATCCTGCTGCCAACAGGCTGAGTAGATAAAAATCTGCCGCCTTGGAAGAATTTCACTGCCGTCATCTCATCCATAATTACCTGCTATTCAAAACTAACAATTCAATGTCCTACGTTCAGAATAACAAATAGACCTGTAATGTTCAACCTCTCTCCACCAGAAGTTACCTGAAGGTTAAATAACAAGAAAAGAGGACTTACAGGGTTTTTTTCCAAACTTCTAAATGTCATGGTGTATGTTTAATCAGCGTGAGTGTTTCCATCTCATGTGAGGAAGTCAGACACAAAATCCAATTTGTATTTGTTGAGATACAAATCTATTTAAAGGCTGAAAAGGCGTCTCTGTAGAAGGCCAGTTGATTGTTCATTCAAGTGAGTTGTTGATTTCGCTGTAGATTTCAGAGGTGTGGAGATTAGGTGCAGATTTGCATTTTGATTGCAATATGCTGCTGATTACATTTTGGCTGAAGCAAAAATTTTATCATGTTATTTAATAGCACTGATTACAAATGGAGCTCAGGCCTTCATTTGAGTTTCACAGAATTAATGCTTCCACCAGTACAGAGGAGCCTGTACCAGAAATTCTAAAAACAACTGTTTCCTGTTACCACAGTAGTCACAGAAATGCAAACTTTACAAGGTTAAACCATTAGGTTTTTGCCTTGAAATGACTATAAGTAATGCTGCAATACCAGTGGAGTGAGGGAAGAAACTTGTTGTTGTTTAAGCATCTCTTGCTCTTTCAGTAAATCATGTTTGACTAATATAAATTGCCTGCAATTACTGGCAGCTGAGAAAGGTCAGAGGCTGTTAGGGTTTTCCATGTGCATGATAAATTGATGCACCAACGGGAACGGCACTGCAGTGAAGAAAAAGTTCACTGGTGCATTATATTGCATCATCGTGACCAATGTGCTCCAGCTGTCTACATTTACAGAAACACTTCCCCAACAGGAACTGCTGTCTGTCTGACAGACACTTTGGAGATGATGAGTGAAGTTTTAACATGTTGTTCTTTCCAATAAAATCGTGAATTGACATGGTGAAAAATAAATGGTTTATATGGTCATACCTGAATGTTTGTGTAGTGTTTGGTTGGTTTGTAGTGAGAGGCTGTCGTGTTTTAGATGATGATGATGAGATGTTACTGGCAAAATGAGAGGCTGTTAATCCTATTTACTGAAGCAAGAGCTCCAGAGTTAGAACATAAGCACATTCTCATTAAATATACAACCCTTGCAATGTTAGGTTGAATAATATCAAATGTAAAGAAATATTATTAATATTTACACTATCATAAGCTTTTAAAATATGACTGGTGCTTTGTGCGCAGCAGCACTGCTCATTGAAACACATCATAAATTAAATGGTAAGAAAGAAAGACTTTAAGACTCTAAGAGGTTCTAGATAATTCTGTCTTCTCTTTATTTGTTTATGGATATAATCCATTCTGTGGAGTGTTCTGAACAGGAAAACAGTTTAGATGACTTGTCACATGAAGCTGATGTTTGACAGAGTATGTGCGTCACTCATGCTACTTTCAGAGACTGTAATCATGCTTTCATTTAGACCATCGAGACAGGGAGCTGGAAATCAACAATTTAAATGAAGTAGCAGCTGGAATAGGAAAGTGTAATTTTACTGCATTTTACTATCTGCAATGTGATCTGCAATCTCCCTTTAATATGTAGGATTTTAAAACATTTACATGGCATTCAAACACTTCAGTATAGAGATCTGTGACAAACAACTGTAAATTGCAATAGAAAACAAATCAAGTGTGATAGAATTCATGAGGGGTCAGATAGTCAGACAAACATCAATAACTGAAAATCTTCTGGTGAAATGCATTAACATTACTGTGTGATGCCTGATGCATGTTCATTTTTTTTTTTTTTTTTTTNTTTTTTTTTTTTTTTTTTCACCAAGTGTTGATTGTAAACGGAATCCAACAATACAGAACCAATACTGCCACTTGGATAATCTAATCTGATTTGTTCATCTTTTTTCATGCAATCTATGTATTTACTCATGTCTTAAATTACTTTATATCTATTACTGGTAGATTAATTCAGTGCAAACATTGCCCCTACTTCCCTCTGGGCAGCATATTGATCAGATACACTTGATTAATAATGAGAATGCATCTTGCATGCTCAATCATCTATCAAAATGAAAGAATTGGATAGAGCTGTGAGTGTAAACCTGTTAAATTTATAGAACAACAGCACAACAGCACATTATGTATGGATATTCCGTTAATGTATTCCACACAGCACTTGTAGAAGGGCCATGTGAGTTAGAGGCACAGAGCAAAGTATGCTCTTACAGGAGGGTAACTGAGCAGCATGAAAGAGAGGAGGCTGCTCACCACAAAAGGTTCACATCAAGGATCAGATGGGAACTGAGTGATGCAGAAAAGGTACAATAATAATATCCAGAAATGAGAAGCATCATGAAAACATTTCTGTAACACTGACATGACTGACTATCATGTACATGTTGTACATGTTATTGCAGGTAGAAAGACACAAATGAAAAAGGCACGGAGGTGAAACCTTTCATGATAAAATGAGAATTAGATAAAATAGACATTGTCTCTTTCAAGCTTTTCTGTCTTTTTTACTTAGCAACCTGTTCCTATGGTAACAAAAGAGGCTTTTGTGCAGTTCTTTTTTTTTTTTTTTTTTTTGAGCAAAACTGTACAGAGACAGTTAAATATTCCACATGCCCAGTTTAATCCTTCCATTTTGTACTATTAAACGTTTACTTTGCTGCTTAATAGGATCATTCCCAATGAGTTTTGTATCCGAAAGCAATTAAAAGCAAAAGAATGAAATGAAAATGTCTCAGTCACTCATCTCTCTGAGAATTGCTCATCCTACATTCACCAGCAACAGCCTCTGACACATCTTCACACTAACACTTGCATGATTGAGTCCTTGGACTCAACATAGTTCAGAATAGTAATAATAACCACATATTTAGCATCATGGAAGAGCAACAGTCCTGTATATTAAGACGTGCTGCCCCCACATTTTGAAGCTTAGTGGTTTATGTAGTCTTGACAAGTAAGTTATGGTAAAGTATAGCCCACACACACAGACACAGACAGACAGACAGACACACACACACACACACACACACACACACACACACACACAGTCCACCTACACTATCTTGATGCACAGAGAATATGGCAAGTGGTCGCTGATGCTTGAGTAGGATGTGACCTAGTGTTCTTGTGTGGGCGATCTTGCTCTGAAGGATTATAGACAAAACATGAAACAGACTGAAAAGAGAAGATCAGAACGATAAGAGAAAATGGAGGGGTGGGGTCTTTGGATGCCACCAAGTTGCCAAGACACATTGACCCTCTCCCCAGGATTTCTTTTCATGTAAAGTGCAAAGGCATAACTGATCCACATTTCAAAGGAGGTAGACTTTTAAGAATTTCAATCTGATCTCAGCTCCACAGAACAGCTCTTAGACTGCTGCACTACAGCTTGCCTTTACTCTTTCATATTTAGATAACAGATATACATTTTCTTCTGCGCAGCTCAAGTTAGATAAATTAAGCAACTTTGACAAAAAAAATAGAACAATGTTTGGTTCTCTGTGATGGATTAGCTATCTCAAGCACATTTCAAGTCTCTACAAGTTGATTTTAGTAGTGTACTGGAATGATCTGAAACCAATGGCTGCTGGAAGGTAGGAAAAACTATTCTAAAATGTACTGTTTGAGTCGTATGTTTTGAAAAATGATTGGCAGTAGTGTAACGTGTATAGGAGTTGTATTTATTGGGCTCAAACAAGCAAAATCACTGGTATGCTCCTTTAATAATATATTATATATTAATATTTATATTCAACCCAACAAATTTAAAGAACCTAAACCTAAGAAAAGATTACCTTCATGCATAACTCTAAAGCCACAGTTATGGGTCTTTCTATTTTACAGCTCTCATGTAACAATAGTTTTTGTCATGTGATGGTTGTAATAATGCCCGTCACCATTTCACAATTGTGTATGTGCTTATCTGTCATCAGAAGAGAGCTCCATAAACACTAAGTGGATGGAAAAAATCTGGGACCAAGAATCATCCGGCCGTTAACTCAGCAGCTGCGGGGCGGTTTGTTTCTCTAAGGGATGCTGGCTGGCCTGTACTGTAGGCCTTGATTAGCGTTTTTACTCCACGGTGCTTTCCAACATTGGGCCGAAGGTTCAGCACACATGTGACCTATTGAACGGTGACTGGAAAGCTTTGCAAGTGGTGCTGTCAACGCCAGGACATAAATAAAGCTAAAGATAGGGCGATGTGGCTGCAGCCCAGGATTCTGGTCAGCCAAGGCTTTTTATAGAAACACTCTGATTTATAAAAGGCTAACAGGACTATTTTTGACCCTGTGAGCTTAGGCTAAAGGGATCGTGGAAACTTGCGATGCTCCTGGGTGTAACTGACCCCCCCTGACTTGAATGTGTTGGTGGTGGCTGGTTATGGCAGTTGGAGTAGATAGCAGATGCGGTGAGGATGACAAACTGGCAATAGTCCTGTGATGTATTTGGAGACAATCCAAACAGACAGACAGAGAGCCAATCACATGGGTCTACCCCAGTCAGACCCATTAAGATATCAGATCACTCTTTAATGGGCCTTTCTGGAGCAGAGTTTAAATAAAACTTTGATATAAGCTGCTTTGTTTGAACTAAAAAACAATTCACAAGACACACGGACCACAATTTCAAGGGCAAATAAGAGAATATATTAAGCTGAGCTCATTTCTTAGTTGAATCACATTTATGTCACCACAACATCTGTGAAGTTAATATTTATTTTTAGACCCCGATCAACACCTGATAAGGTGATATGTTGATATTATGTTGTGATGTTATAATGACATCAGACAAAAACATTGGAAAATGGTTTGATTGTTTAATACTTTACACCAAGGAAATGATACAAATACAGGCAAAAAACAAAACCAAAATAAACTGTCAACCTGATAACTGATATTTATTTATGACTAGCATGAGCCTGTGTGACCACTGGGTTATATCAACTTGCTTCAACCTTGATTGAAATAGTTCTGAGTGCAAATAAATATCTGGTTTGCTTCATATTAACTCCATTAGCATACAAAGCCAGACTAGTTATACCTATGTACTCAGCAAGCCTAATGTTTTGACAAAGATTTTAAACAGACATGTATGAAATAAATAGGAGGTGACGGAGTCGTGATGGTGTGTTGCTATAGACACCCTGTGAAAATAGTGGATCTTTGACTGACTCATGAGGTTTGAAGAGTCACAGTGTGAAGTCAGTGAAGTTCCCTGAAGGTTGTGTAGGTGTCTGTTTCCCATTCAAAATATGCTGTGGCTCAGTGCTGGGTAACACACTCTGTCAGTGTCAGATATCAGTGGTCAGAGTGTGACTGTTGCACCTCACATGCTGTGTATCAGCATCTCAATCAGCATTTAGGTGCTGCAAAGGAGAAATACTCTATCAGAAGTAAAAACCCTCCCTTCAAAATTTAAAAGTAAAAGCTTTTGGCATTACAAATTACTATTAGTGTTAGATTGGTGCCACAAGTAAAGTACTACAAACAGAACTTCTTTTCACAGAATGAAATTATTTTATATAACAAAATTGGACAAATAAAAACTTTGACTTTGCAGGACATGTGAATGAATGGAATGGACACAGGACACAGGACACAGGACACAGGAAAGGCAGGACATAAGGACATAATTGAGGAAGGAGAAAGGGAAGAAAGGGAGGTAGGAAAAAAGGAAAGAAAGAAGGAAAAAGAAAGGATAGAAGGCAAAAAGGGGAGAATGTGAAAATGGCAACAATGAAAGCAGGAAGGGTAGAAAGAAAGAAAGATAATGAAGGAATGAGAGATGTAATGAAAGTCAGAAAGATGTTAGGAATGTGTTTTGTGCTTAACTCATGCTGAATGTAAAACTAGAATCTGCACAGTAACTACTACTTACAACCATAAGATAAATGAAGTAATCTTTTCTTCATAATGGGGTAAAAGCAAAGAATCTCCCAAAATGGAAATATCACATTAAGTACCAGAATCTCAAAATTATACCAAAGTAGAGTACTTGAGTTAATGTACTTAGCTACTTTCCACCTTTGCTTGTATTCCATAGATCGAAATCCTTAACAGCCAAGTACAAAGCTACGTAAAATAGCAGGTTATGACTTCCTTATCATAACAGACCACTAACAGTGTGGTCAAGAAAAAAAAATATTTCTTTTTCTGGTGTGATTGATAATCCAATCTATGAACCAAGGTCTCCTGCCTGACATGGTGTAGATACATAACCCATAAAATGTATATTGTTTGGGATGTTGCATTGTACCCTAAAGCCAACCCTGAACTCAGGTGAAGGCCAAACATCAGCATCCTGGACAGGCGGTGTGTGCCGTTTTGGATGGGATCGGCTGGAGATCACACCTTCTCAGTGTTCTCACAGAAACAGCCATGTACCCTGAACTTTAATACCGATAACATGCTGCTAAATAAAGCCCCATAATGAATATAGAAAACCACACATGTCACTGCAGGGATCTTTAGGGGAAAGAGGCGGTACATATTTCCGAAGTATGATTTTATTTTCTGACAGGGTGACAGCGATGGATCACTGGCTCATAGAGAAGTAGGGGAGATATGAGCTGGCAGGGCATTTGTTTTGTATTATATGTGCTGTTTGTATCCATGACAACTGCAGCATGCTGTGTCCCTGATTGCCAGATAGAGTCGCTGTCCTTGACAGCACAGAGAAACTTAAAATGATTTAATGCATTTTCTGCTTTACTGATGGAACAGAAGAAGTGACTCAGTCTGTGTAAGCCTCGTAAAAGCTTTGAGATGGGAAGGTTTGATAGTTTGCCTTTGAGCCTGTCCACTAAGCTGTGATTGTGGCTTTGTGACAATGTTGTGAGCCTTATTCATACATACTACATAAAGATCTGTTCAAATTTAATTCATTTATCAACAAAAGATTATTAATTTAAGCAAATCAGAGATAAACAGATAATCAAACCTGACTTAAAGGTGTTTTTAAGAGTGTGGTCTATTTCTGGTGAAATTATTGAGAACATGCACAAACTACATACACACACACACACACACACACACACATGGATAGATAGATAGATAGATAGATAGATAGATAGATAGATAGATAGATAGATAGATAGATAGATAGATAGATAGATATGTGTATATACATATGTGTGTGTGTGTGTGTGTGTGTGTGTGTGTATACCCTACAAGAAACAAAAAAAAAACAAAACTTTGCAATGTAATTGCTGATATCAAGCAAAATATTGCCAGTGGTGTAATTTCTTAAACAAAAAATGTAACCACAACTATTGAACCATGAAACTAGCATTAGAGAATTTGATTTAATACTGTTTAGTTTCATGCAGGCAACATAACTTAGGAAATTCAAGTTAATTGTGCTTCGATAAGTTTGTTTGTCTTAATTCAGGTCATTTTAGAACTGCATGTGTCTTAAAATATTGCTGCTGATTTTGGCACGTGAAAAGCTTGTCAAGCAAGCACATCAGCAATGCTGTAAAAGTAGCATTCATCCATCTTTAATATGATGTTTGTTGCTTTTAGTGTAACGGCTTCTATCAAAAACACATCATATGAGAATTGCTGATTTTTTATTTATTTATTTATTTTTAATAAATGTGTCATTTTCTTGATTCTCATGCAATGATCTACCTTGTACTCTGACACTGACACTGGTTAAAAGAAATATCTAAACAGATGAAATGTCACTGCACTCAGATTATTTTTAAATTTTTGTTTCACAAAATCAGACTTTCAGGACTCAAAAACACAAAATAACTTAAGAATTATTGGATTCTTTGATCTGATTCCTGACATGAAAAAACATTTTGGTTACTAATATAGAATTTTAGGATATTTAATGTGTGAGCCCTTCAATTCAGTTTTTGGACTTGTTTTTAATCAGTTCTATCTGATACATAATCTGAAAAATTTACTTCAACCAAAACCAACTGCCATGAAACAAATCTTATAATCATTATTTGGACCAATGAGCAATTCTCTCATAATCTTGGTGCATTCCTGCACCACTATTTTTTCTGTCTTTCTTTTTTTTTTTTTTTTTTTTTTGTCCTGCTGCTTGCTTGTTCTCTGGGTTTGTATTTTCAAGTTGGTCAGATGTTGCTGTGTCTGGAAAAATCACTACAACAAGCAAGCAGATATCGTGATGCTAAAAATACACGTGACAGACTTTATCTCTGAGGTAAGACTGGAGTCTCTTATTACATGGTGCATTGATTGTGGCTGAGGCTGATGTGCCTGCTCAGGTATTCTCAGTCTCAATAAAGCTCCCTGGATGCTGTCTTGGAAGGATTATTTGAGATTGTGTGTTAAATATAGTTCACACACCCACTTTCATTCTTTATGCATTAACCTGCAAACAGAAACGTTTCCACAGTCATCAGCAGTTAGATGAAAAGGAAACCAGTCAGGGAAATGTAACCTCCTGATTCATTTAGTTTCTAAACAGCAGCATGGAGGGCAGTCAGAGACAAGGTCAAGAGTTATTAATAGAAAAAAAAATAGTGAAAAAACTGAGAAATATAAAGAGAAAGTAGACCTGGTGCTGTGTTTTTCAGCCAAGAAATGTGTTTCTGCTGTAGAGATTTCATCAACATCTCAAAATGAATTTTGTTATTGTTGCCATTATTCACAAACTGTATCTATCAAGTTCTAGATGATTCCATTTCCATATTGTACATGGTTTCATTCTCCCATGCACAGTTCACTACAGCTGATAGAAACATAGTCGATGCTGCCACCTAGTGGATAAAGTGCATCGGTTGATTTGACATGTAGTCAGTGGGAAGTATGTCACCTCTCAGTGAGTGACAATAGCACCATATTGTTGGTGATGTAAATATACTAGTGCAGTGCCCGTTCAAAACGTGCCTGTTCGGAATGGCTGGACTTTATGGTGTGCACCGCAGCCTGTCATAAGTGGCCGTGGAACGGAGTATATGCTGCTGCGCCCAGAGCGTATCCTGCCGCCGTGCCTGGCGTGTGTAGGGAGTGTATCGTGCAGCGTGAGGACTACTTTTTACCAGCACAGCTCAATTCGAGAACCGCTCATCCAAACAACTTCGCACATGACACCTCACCACCTTGGGTTCTGAGCATTATACCTGCCGAAGTTCAACTTTATACAGTTCCGGGTTCTCGAGATATTGGTGCCACAGACGGACGGATGGATGGACAGAGATTTCTGGCTAGTTTGATAAATTAAAAAAAAAAAAAAAATAAACTAAAAATATGAAATTAATTTATCAATGGAAAAATATCTCATTAGGAATAATGTACAAATATTGTGGGGATTTAATTAGCTCAAGTATAATTAATTGAAAATGTTGGTCCATGTTGTGTGTATGTAAATATGTATTCTGTGGTTTTTCATGTGACATCTGGGCCCATGTTTTCAAAATTTAACCTAGAAAACTGATTTTTAATTATCTTTATCCAACAGCAACAAATCTGGCTATCCCTGATTTGATTGTCAAAAATCAACCCTGATCCAAATGCTACAAAATTAAGAAACAATCTAGATTTTCATTTTTTTTTAAGTAGTCCTTTATCCTCTCATATGCGGCATGAGTATTGTTGTCACGCATGACAAAAGATACAAATGAAAAAATAAAAAATAAAGCGTAAAACAAATAATAAATAAATAAAAATTTAAACATTGTTTTTTTTCTCAGAAAACTTTCATTCAGTGTTCATTTTGACAAAAAACATCTTTCAAAGGAAGACTTGCTGATCCAAAGGTAAACGTTACTTTAATTATATAAATATTAAAATAATAATCTAGATTCCTCATAGTTACAGCATTATGTAGTAAAAAAATTTTCATGTTATTTAAATAACATTTTGTGTCGCTAAATTCCATTTGCAGTGAGATCGACTTTTTTTTTTTTTTTTNTTTTTTTTTTTTTTTGGCGTCAAAATCTGAACATTACATGTTTTACAAAGGTAGGCTTTATTGTAGGGATCTTGTATTGAATTGCACTACTAGTACATGTGCGCCTATTAATCTGGTGAATAATAGGGAATACATCAATAACCTTACTGTCTTTGAACTTAATATCCAAGGTGTGTTAGGTGAGATCCATGAACAAGATTTAAATGAGTGAATGTGCAATAAAGATGATTTCTCTAGTGTGGAATAAGTTTTACCTTTTTCCACTCCAGACCCTCAACAGTCTCTGTTAAAAAAAAAAAAAAAAAAAAGTCACTCAGTTTGTGATTACAGTTTGTGTTCCTTCTTTCAGCCCTACAGACTGCAGTCTGGCTACTGATTACCTCAAACTAAGTCATCGTTTCACTTCTGATCAGCAAAACTGAGTTTAAAAAATTTGCTTGAATAACATCTCGTTTAAACTGCACTGTACTAGTAGTGTGTAGGAGTAATTATTTTAACAGGTCAGAGGTGAAACAGTGGTCAAGGTCTATAAACTGAACAGATAAACAAGATTTGGTGGTCTGGGTCGGCTAATCTAATTCTCTCGTACCTCTTCAACAGATAAGTTCACATTAGCACTAAACTTTATCAGCAGTATGACAAAAATTGGAAAATACAAAATCAGGAGCAGAAACACTTTCTTATGCTCAATCTGTAAATAACATTCCACTTAGAATCTGGTAATAGCCCCTTCAAATGAACAAACAAATGTAAATCAAACATATTTTTTTATTTCATTTAATTCTGCAAACATAGCAAACTTTTGAGTATATTACAAAAAATTATCAAACTACCCCATACAAGATCATACTTGAAGTACCACATGTGTATTTTGTGAATGGCCACAAAACAAAGTATTAGTGTAGTCAGTATTAGTGAAATCCAAGTCCATCTAACTGCACAAAGCTGCCATAACTCACACACGTGACACAGCAGGGACTCCGTGAGGAATTACATTGTGTATTTTTCTAACAACATCAGCTACAGGAATGAGCTGTTAATAAGTGTGCATCATGGTGAAACCCTCTGGCAAGGTAAAAAAAAAAAATATCTCACTAGAAAATGTGACATGATAAGGATAGAGATTATAAAAGCAAAAATTTGAAGTTTGATTGTCCCAATATTTAAATTCACAAACTCCTTGGTAGAATTTCTGAAGTTAAATAAATCCTTCAGTTGTGAAGATGGAGGTTTAGTTTTTTTTTTTTTTGTTGTTGTTTTGTTTTTTAATCCAGTGAACATGCTAAAAATAAGGACCACCCTGCTGGGGAAGAATCTCTCCGACCCTTGAGCTCCAAAGGAACTGAGATTTGACTTTGACGCCCTCCAAGCAGATGAGTTCAGGCAGCCGCACCACTAAGCTGATCCCTCCTCCAGTTAGAATTGTTGGGACTGGAAGGGATCTATGACCACAAGGACTGGGAATCCATAAGCAATAGGCTGGATCAACAAGCATCAATCAGGATCAGCAAAGTAGGCAGAGGACTTGGATCTGCAGACACTTACATGGGACCAGTCTCCAAACAGAAACATATTGTACTGGTACAATGACTAGACAACTATTAAAATAACAGTATCTTAGAGGATCCTGCTGCTTGGTGTCACCTTGCACAACAACATATGATAATTTTGCCCAACAGCACAATACATTACACAGTAATATTATTTATAGTAATTCACTGTTAAATTTACTCATTTAATATTGTTTCTTACACGTTTCATCCATCCCTTTTATTTTTCATTAAATATTCAAAACTGATTTCATCCTTCTGTGGTGATGCTTCCAACCAGAGGGGAACATGCTTCCCAATGTTCTGGCAGTAATGAGAATTACTCGTTTGCTTTTCTTCTGTACACAGTGAATCAGAAAGCTTCAGGACAGGCAACAAAGAGGTGGAAGTACACTGAAGTTATACATTCACTCCAGTGTCTAAAAAGCCTTTGTCAGCTGTACATTCAGATCTCTTGTAGACACATTAGTTGGAAGAACGCACTTTCCTGCCTTTCAGAGGCTGAGGAGGCCTGAAGTTGTTTTCCATCCGTTGCCTCCTATCTTCTTCCTCTCCAGTGAACAGAAGCAATCTGAACTTGCCCAACTGCATTGGAAGACAAACACAAAGATAAATTTTCTGTTTTTACAAAATATATTGAAACTGCTTGTTTTTGTGAGTCAGGTGTTGTGATACATCTTTGCTTCACAATGGACACTACAATTATTATTTATGTCACTTCCAGAAACTACTCAAATATATAATCCTCTTCTTATTAATTTACTGTAGCTCTTAGCCTATTGTAATGTGGGGAACGGGAAAACAAACTAATACCCTGTTTAATAAGGGCTTTTCCCTGCTGGGTCTCTGGCAAGCATTTCTAAATTAAAGCCCTCTGGCCATCCATTCATCCACCCATCAGGATAATCAGCTGGAGGGGATCAAAGGCTTGAGTCCTGGAGTCATAGATTGTGGAGCCAGTTGCCGAGCTTCCACACCACACCCTGAGCTATACTAGAGCCATGGGTATGCAGACAGAACGTTCGTGAGAGCAACCAAGCTCACTCCATAATGAGAAATCCCCATTCGTGAGGGACAGCCCTGCAGTTTAAGACTGGGAAAACATGACTGGTAAAGAGTGACATGTTGTGAGAATGGGATCAAGGGGCTGGCTCGATCCCAGGGGAAGCTGGCAGGCGTGTGCTGTGGTCACCCATTTAGTTGATGTAAACTGATCAACAACCAGGGTACATCTGACCTAACATTAAAACAAATCAACCCTACACACAGCATCCCTCAAGATGCCATCCCTTGTTTTGGGCTGTAATTATATCATTTTGTATAAGCCAATAAGTGTAATATTAAAAACGTCACATCACAGTGGTAAGATGTATCATTCTCCTCAAAATCTGCCCAAAATCCCATCAACAGTGCCAGAGATATATGGATATATGATGTACACGCGCAAACTGAGACAAATACAGAGGTTCATGTTCATAAAGCTTTCAGTTGTCCAGAAGAAGATTAACACTGTGATGCAACGGTCTTGAAAACTTTGCTAAGTCAACCAAATAAAATGTGGTCTTGTGTTTTTTTTTTTTTTTTTTTTTTTTTTACTATGGTATAGTATCATTCATCTGAGTAAAGGAGAGGAACTTCTCACAAATATGCTGTTTTTTTAGATAAACATCTTTAAGATACTTTATTCATGAAGGAGGTGACTAATGTGAAAGATTCTGTCTGTTCAAGCATCTACAGAACAAGGGATCCATATACACTTAGATGACATAGTAGATATAGACTGTACAGACATGCTGTTGCACATGAATTCAACAGGGAAAACTTCAGAGTTTTGTACATTTACATTTTTAAAAAATATTAAAGTAGAAACAGGAAACACAGATGCAAACAACTGGCTATGTGAAGGCAATCATTTATAAGTTTAAAATACTGTATGTGATGTGATTTCTTCCTTCCTAAGCAATGAGAACAAAATATTTCAGTTATTTTTCTTAAGTAGAATCTTAATTTATTAAGAATTAATTAAGATGAAGATTTTATGCCAAATGTGCTACCCACAGTTAGCCTGCATGAAAACTGGATTGAGGTTAAAGCTGTGCAGGTAAATTTGGATGTGCCATGAGATCTGGATTAACAAATAACTAATTTAATCATTTATTCTATCATTGCAAAAATTTGGCAAATCATACTCTGATTTAAAATGAATACTGATAATACATGGCAAAGAAAGTGGACCTTCCTCTTTTTACCAGTTTAAAGTGATGCCTGTCATAGCTTTCAGCTTCATTATTTTAAGTTATACATAAATTATGCATTCATAAGACTGATTAAACTGGAGTTAGGCTTTGATCTTTTTAATGCTGTACAGCCTCTCCCTACATTTATGGCACTTACTTCTATCTGCTCCAATCTCTCATGCAGCATGAATATAATCACTATGTTTTATACTACATTGCACCATGCAGACCTTCCTTGAACCTTGCAGAGCTTCCAAATGAGAAAGAAATTACATAACAAATACTGTCAGTGTCCCAAGATATGGTGGGATTCAAATAGTCTCACATCTAGTTTGCATTTTGATTAATGAAACGTCTTTTCAGCCCTCACCTGTTTTTCAGACACTGTGATTGGCTCCTTCAACACAATCCAGATTACGCTTTCATGGAGTGGGGGTGTGGTCAGTGATCCAGGGTAAGTCCAGTACTGAAGCCTGCTGGGTAGGAGGCACTTGGGATTGAAACCTTTGAAATCTGTGACACTGCCCTATAAAGGAAACACAGAGGCAAGAGAATTTATATGACTGCAATAAGGCAGAGAGCAGATCATAAACTACATAAGCAATCCAGATAATAAATTCCTCTGACTCATTACTCACCTTAAACTTCACCATGTACAGAGCATCCGTTATCTTGTGGAGCCATCTGTGATCATCGCCTGCCTAACAACATCAAACAGATCAGATATGATTTGTGGCCACTGGAAGAATCCAGTTCTTTATTACATGCTTATACAATATACAAAGAATTAATGAGTCTGTTAAATTTTGTTAGAGCCGCACACAGCTCTGAAAGCACAGCTCACAGCTAACACCACAACACTGGTGGAGGGCATAAATATCCAAAAATATTCATTGTTGAGAAACAGTTTTCATTTCTATTTTGCCAACACAAAAATTAGTGACTGTTGTCACAAGTTTTGTCACAAAAACTTGTGACTGTTTTGTTGTTTTAAATCAGTTAATACTGGAGTCCATCCCATATCCCAACAGAGTAATCTTGAAAGCATTAATAGCCATTAATTTGAAAACTACAGTATATTAATAATGCAAAAACTGACATGCATGCAGACCAAAAAACAACTGTAAAACTAGATACAAGTCACAAAATAGAGATTAAATTTGACACAGAAGTAGGAAGCAGGACTGCATACAGACAAACCTCCTACCTCTAAAAAGATGCCGAGGACAGCAAGGCCGTCTGGAGCTGCCGCTGCCTCTGCAAACGTCTTGTACTTGATAGCATTCCAGTGCACCAGATGAAGCTAGAGTGGGCAAATAGGAAATCTGAGACAAAAATTGTTGTAGAATTTCTTCTGAAGTGAAGAAAATATGATACGTGTGTAGGGATGTGATATTTCACTCAGATTTAATGAGAATTCTCAAAGAAGCAGGATACCAAGTGTAACACACAAGGCTACTTGAAGTCTCAATTCTCACTCTGAGCACACAAACACACATTTTTATAAAAATCTGTCTACAAGCCCTTTAGTGGGCTGGATCATCCTTATAACAACTTCTCATCATCTACAGTGGGAAAGTACTGTTTGTACTGAAATATTTCACAATTGAATACAGTGTTATTAAGTGTTGGAGAAAAAGTTTCCAAAAGACATAGCACGATACTTTTTGTATCCATTCCTTGAATGGCTACAAAAGCTGCCTGATTCTTTGCACTTTCATGGAGTGAGGGTGTGGAAGAAGTGTACTGATGTGTTGGGAACTGTGTGCATCTCTTCCCTTGATCAAGAGTCCTTCATTAAATATATTCAAATAAAACTAACATCTGACCCCATGGTTTATTTAACATTAAGTATATAGGAATAAGGCACTAGTCTCATATGTTCTCCCTCAAAATAAACTAAAAATGAATAAAAGCTAAATATGTAGTTACAAATTAACCAAAAGTCTTGAATTCTATATCAGGTTATACAGAAGTCATCCTCCTTTACTGATGAGACAATCTTGAGCAATTGTTTTCTAGATTTATATTTATATTGTGTTTAGAATCCATGGTATTTTGTGGTGTCATTTAAATGACATACCAAGTTTCTTTAATATCGGCGGGAATTTCTCATTCTCTCCTGATTGATTACAAAGGAAAACTGTATTATTTAGGTGCTGGACAAAGACAAAAATACTCTGGCATATCAGTCAGATGATCAAATGGAAATGGATATATCATTTTCAGGATCACCAGCATTATTTTGTTGTCAGTTCATACTTGTAACGCCTTAGCAAAAAAAAAAAAAAAGTTCATTCTGTATTGTTTTGGTAATCATACATTGAAAGAAAGAGGTACTCAGATCCAGAACACTGACCTCAGATTCGTAGCTCTTCCCTGCAACAGTGTGCTCAGAGCCATGACAGCCCTTTCCACCCCAGTGGAAGTGAAACTGTTTTAGTCTGTAGGGGTTGTCAAGTGGGCCTCCCAGAATCACTATAGGAAATGAGAGAAGACATTTATAAAAAAAAAAAAAAANAAAAAAAAAAAAAAAAGGCTCAGCATTCACATTTATGCACACTGCACATCCACATTCTCAGAAGCTGTCAGACAAGCATTTTTTGTTTTGTTTTGTTTTGTTTTTTGACTTTATTAGCAAATCAAATAACAAATCAATAAAATGCAACAAAATAAAAAACAACAATTTGTCGTAAAGTACAATCACCCCAATAAAGCACAAATGAAGTGACCAAAAAGGTGTAGGCTGAAGCTCTTGCTTGTACCCTTTTACAGCTTATCTTAGAACAAATCAGATTAATCTCTCTATACATATAATCTCTACGTATGGATATAAACGTACATCAACCCATACATAAGTATACAAAATCCATAAAAGAAAAAAAGAAAAAAGTAGCTTACAAAGCAATGCTTCCATTATTTCTTTAACTACATATGAATAAATTACATCCCTTTTGAATTAATTTTTAAAGTTTTCAAGTAGCTTTCAAGTAGCATGCAGTACCAAGCATCTGTTTGTAGCATCATCCAAACAGCATAGATACCATAGCAGGACACACACAAATACACACACACACACACACACACACACACACCATGAGTCAATCTGCCAACACCCAGCAGAGTTCATTTAATCCCCCAGTCAAAGCTGAGACATGAGCAGTAACGACAGCCTGGTTTACCAGCCAATCTATCATTACTGCACCCTGGCACGAGCTTTAGCCTGAGACACAAATAACAGTATGCAAAATACACCAAAGGTCTTTAACTTTAACTTTCAAGGGTTTGATTCTGGCTGGCGAGTTTTATGGTATATGGAATGAAAAGCAAACCATTAAGAGGTGCACTTAGACCACTGAGTGACTTATGACAATTCTTTACTTTAGCATATTATTTATTCATCATTGCATAACTAAATGCATGGTTTAATGGAGTCTTATGGCACTTAATTGTGCATATCATAATGCAATTCACCTCATTGTCAGGATGGTGCAGACCACTTTCTGAGTTTGTGTTCTGCCTTGCTGAGTACAGACTTCTCTGTCAACCTAATCTGACTGGGATATATTATGATGCATCTACAGGGCTCTTGAAAAACAGACCCACCAGTCCCGGCCAAATAAGATAAGCAGGAACAACACCCTAAACAGTTTTTGTCCATATTACAAAGAAGATTCATAATGACCAACAGAAAGAACAGATATGCTTATAACAGATTTGATGAGATAATCATTTATTTATTAACCCTTCTGATGTGCTGAATCAGGTAATTTAAAGATGACAATAATGCTGTAAATCCTAGCCTTGGCAGTGCTTACACTGATGATTGCTTGATTAAAGTGTTGTATTGAGTAACATTTATGGCTGGTCTTGACTCTAGTAAGTATTCACTTTCCATCACCATGCATGTACAGTGGATATCCTAACCCATGCGGACATGGAAACAGCGAGGCTGGAGGCTGTGTGAACCTCAAACAACTGCTGGGAAATGCAAGAGGAAGTGCCCCAGTTTCAGTACACATCTTCTCTTTCATGGATTATTTTCAGTGACAGTCTATTTGCTTACTGTCTTAGCCAAACAGCTCCACATTTCTGAGCTTATCATTTATGGTAATGATGGGGTGGTTAAGGTGGATCCACCCAGAGATAAAAGCAGATAGAGTCATAACAATCATAGAGATCACCTCAGGTTATTATATCTCTTGTCCAGTAGACAGATAACTCATACAGTTAAATGCTGGCTGCACTTTCCTCCAGCATAATCAGGGATTTATGTGTAGCCTTTGATTATGGGCAGTTATGCATATGATTTGCACTTTTTAAAACTCAAGATAATCCCATCATTTAAGCCTGTAGTCACTGAATGTAAATTTTCAGCACTAATTTGTCATCACTGGATCTAATGATTCGGCTAATCTAATGATTCCCAAGATTATGCCTGAAATGACCTCCAGAAATAACATGCAGATACAAAACTGTAAGGCTATCAATAACCTTTGTATACACACAGGTCATTACGATATCAAAGTGTATAGTCTGTGCCAGGAAGTTTTTATTTTTTGTAAACCAGGTCAGCTATATTTAGGATCAAATATAAATTCTATGCAATGTTGATACAAAAGTAAAACTATTATATACCACTATTTGATTAGCTAATTTGTAGCTCCAGTGTGTGATTTGTTGCTTAGTTTAACATTAAAAAAGACATAATAAATGTTTACACTTGAATAATGCATGTATAAATTCTAGAATCTGAACACACAAATGACCAAGTTACTCCAGCAGAAATCATAAGTAAAAAACAAATTAGAACCACTTTTACTCACCTGCGCCATCATCTGTGTCATCAAAGTCCACCATCAGAGAGTGTCCATTGTTGGTGATATTTAAGGAGGTACAGTGGTCATAGTGCAGAACAATTGGAGTCAGACTGGCATCATATGAAGCTTGATGAGAGACAATATCAATTGGTGATTGGCGGTTCCCATTGGCGACGGGGTAATTTTTGTGCCACACAGAGGGACCTTAAAGGCATGAAGCAGATAGGACAGAGAATTTAAATGTTCACAAACTAATGTTCGTGATGTACCACGATAAACAATGCTTCTAGTTTCAGCTTCAGCAACAATTTAAGCTGAATTCTGTCACAAGTTTACCTGCTCATAAAAAAAATAAATAACTAAAAAGCATGCAAAGCTAATGGCAGCATATAGATTTCGCTTTTGATTTAACAATAACTTGTTCAAATTGTTAAAGTCTTGTTTAACAACAACAAGATGATAAAACTAACAAGTGTAAGCCATAAGTTAATTTTACTCAAACTTTGGTCAAAACTGAACCCCTATGATTTTGTAAATGAGGACACTATAACCTCTAGAAAAACCACTGAAATTTACTTAGGTCTGCTAAATAATAATTAATAATAATAATAATAATAATAATAATAATAATAATAATAACTTCTCAAAGTTTTACATAAATATTGATCCAGTACCCTAGCCATTATGGTGCAGTGTCTTCTGCACTATCTCACAGAAGAACACAGGTGGACTAAGGTGAAAAGAACACATCCTTTAAGCATGGGGCTAATCTGGCATTAACAGCCATCTTCATCTACTACCCCTCTAGATATATCACAGAATGCTCCAGGACGAATGAAACAGCAGTTAACGGTCTTTACTGCAGAGTTAAAACTGTGGTTTATTTGCCTTCATTTCGAAATCTCGGGAAAGATGCTCTTTGTGGATGCTGTATGGGATCTTACCGTCCTCCTTTCCATATCCCCAGTGATTCCCTTTCATGTCCCCTCTCAGATTCGGGTCTAGTCCACAAGCGGGACGCCGACTCCAGATGCACACGTGGTGACGGACTCGGACATCGGCCCATGTAGCTGGTATTGATCAAGTTTTGTAGTGGTAAAGTGGGAAGGGCATTCATCCTCCTTGACACGCCCCCTTTTCACCTCCTCCTGTTTCTCCCTGCTCGCACACATACGCGCACACTTATGTGCATTTATGTCTGCGGTCACATTTGCCACTCTAGTCTTAATTTAATATTTAATTTTTTTTTTTTATTGTGAATTTTATTGTGGATTTATTGTGAGTAATAAAATGCTTCAAGTCCCTGTTGCAAAATTCCTTTGAAATTATTGTTGATGAAAACTTGAGTTGGAGAAAAAAAATAATGATTATGTCAGCAAACATAACCATATCTTTGGAATAATTAGGAAAGTGAGACATTTTTAAAACAGATTACATTCTTGCCTTTTATTTTTCTGCTTCTTTTTAGAGGTGTCAGTGTCTTAAGTGTATGATATTAACACTTTTCATACTTTTTATGATATAAGGGAACCTTCCAAATCATTGTATGACTTATATTCATAGAAATTACTAAAATAAGTTTTTGTTTTGTTTTCAAGTTTTATTGTCTTTCTATACCTGTTTGAGGTAGCTTTTGTTATTGTGAGTTGGATTTATTTTATTTTATTACAGGCTTCCATCTCTCCTTGCACACGTTATTGTTTATCTCTTGTGTGTTTGTAATGTGCAAATAAATACAGCTTTTAACCAGCTTTTAAAACTATTTTATTATATTATATAATATTATGATATTTTTTTGCACTGTATTCACTAAGTGTTCTGAATATAATCAGATGACAGTGTTTCAAAATGTTATTGTTTTATTATCTTACGATAAGATTGCACACAGTGGAACACTCAATTACTGTGCTGCACTATGCCATTTTTGAATCCAGGTAAATCTTAATTCAAGCAAACCTTGTGTGTTCTGCTGTTTTACTCTGCTTTGTATTTTTTGTCATTCACCTTTTACATTTTTTTTTTCCTTTTGACGTGTTTTCTGTTTTCTTTCTTCTTATTTTGTTGTTATTCTGATTTAGATGTGTTACTTTTTTAATGTGTTTAGATTTATTTGAATTGTTCTATAAAAAAAGAAAAAACAAACCCTGTACAAATTAATTATTGCCTGCGTAATGCAATAACCTTTGGCGGCCTCATCCGTCTCACAACAGAAATTTAGTGTATATACATCCAACTTTCTCCCCACTCTCGCGATAATAGACACTCTCGGAGTCGGAACCAAGGCAACTAGCTAGCGTGCTAAAGCTCCGTTGCTCATCACTAGCTCGGTAACTGGAGAAAAAAAAAAAGTACATCTAATACCGCAGTGTTAGCCCATATAATCAGTCACAACTACCTGCAAACCACACCACTGGGTATTTTCACTGCAGTCTTTGTTTTCCCACAGAAGCGCTATATGAAACAGTATTAGCTAAAAGATACATAGCTTTCTCCATCCCGTTTTTTTATATAAAGTATGAACAACCTTTATTTACAATCGGGGAAGCCAATTTGCGAACTTCATAAAACAAAAGTAATGTGTAAATAGGCTAGGAGGTATTAGTCACTGACAGAATGAGTGGTAGCAAGTGATTTCGCAGCAAAACTGACCGTTCTCCCCAGCGGTCAGAATTGTGTCGAAAGTACGAATCTGAAATTAATCGCTGTCATCTTCGTGTCGAATCAGGTGTTGTGAATGTTAAAATGCACCCATAGCTTCACTCATTGGAAAGGTATCATGGCAGCCACCAAAGCCTCCAAAGAACAGAAATACGACAGGCAGCTGAGGTAAATGAAGGAAAAGTTGTAGATTTTACGAATAGATAAATGTCATTGGTATTTCCATTGAGAAGCCACTTAGGGAAATTGGTACGACAGGGCAGTTTATTATATTAACGTGCTAGCGTTAGCTGACTAGCTATGTGCGTTGTAGTCAACACACAACATCATGCAGGCATTAGTTAGCCGGTATGGGAAGAGTTTTTGTGTTCTGTTTGCCTCTTGCTAGTGGTATCTGTCATTGTGAATCTTTCATATTGAATGTGTTGATGTCAGTTTGTGATAACAGTACAAGACAGGTGTAATGCTGTTGAAGCTGCACGATTAGCTGTGGTTATCTCATCGAGAAAGGTGGCTACTGTTGTCTTGTTACATAGAATGAACCCCAGAAGATTTTTTTGTCTCTAAATTTGCATTGATATATGTTTTATTTGCATGTCTGTTTAGTCTTTATTTGCATGTCTGTTTAGTCATGTCTGTTTAGTGATTAATTCCTATAACTTATTTTGTGTTTTATTGTGATCATGATATTGTCCAGTACTTGTTCAATAAAGTTCTTTAAAAAAAAAAAAAAAANTTTAAAAAAAAAAAAAAAGAAAAGAAAGAAAGAAACGTTGCAAGTCGACCAGTGTGGCTTGTATCACTAGATGGCAATATAAGTCTGAGTTATATGTTGTGTGTTTTCAGGCTGTGGGGTGATCATGGTCAAGAAGCCCTGGAGAATTCACATGTTTGTCTCATCAATGCCACAGCAACTGGAACAGAGATACTGAAGAACCTGGTACTTCCAGGTAAAGACTGTTGTGTTGTGACTTTCAGGTGCTGATGATCGGATCTGTCTGATTGATTCAGTTAATATCTTTGGCAGGTATTGGAGCTTTCACAATAGTTGATGGGCACACGGTTTCTGGAGAAGATGTTGGAAACAAGTAAGAAAGACCCTAATTTCTCTTTATTAAAATTAATCTTGGGGCTAAAACCAATGATTACTTTATATATTGATTAATCTGATAAGTATTCTATCAGTTAATCCTTTGGTCTTTAAAATGACCACAAGTTCCCGCAGTCCAAACAGACATCTTCAGGTCACTTATTTAGTCTGATCTACACTCCCAAAACCCAAAGAGATTCAATTTACACTGATAATAAATAAATAAGTAAATAAGTAAATAAATAAATAAGCAACTAATTGTCATGCTATACATTCTATGAATTGTTAAAATCGTTGCAATTAATTTGCTGTCAATCGACTAATCAACTGTTTCAGTAATTTTGCCTTGTCCAGTTATGGTTAACCTATTGATCCTCTTTTGCAGCTTCTTTTTAAGCAATGACAGCTTCGGAAAGGTATGCTTCGCAGAAATAAGTTTGAGTTTATAGTCCTATTACTCCTCTTTTTACAAATGCGCTAAAACACTATTGAATGTCTATCTCTCTCTNGTTTATAGTCCTATTACTCCTCTTTTTACAAATGCGCTAAAACACTATTGAATGTCTATCTCTCTCTCTCTCTCTCTGCTCTCTACATCTCTCCCCCTTGGTTTTTGTGAAGCTGTTTATAACGCACTTGTTAGTAAAAACAAAATTTGAATGTATCAACACTTTTTTTTTTTAAACAAGTTTGACCACAGGTTTTATGTTGCAGAACCGAGCACAAGCTGCTACTGAGCTGCTGCAAGAGCTGAACAGTGATGTGTCTGGAAACTTTGTCGAGGAGGTTTGTATTTTGGGTTGGTGCCACATTCGTCCTCATACTACTAATCACGTGTCAGTGAAAGTTGATAACATGGAGTAATTATGTTAATGTACTTACAATCTTTGCATCCCACTTTTCATATCAGAGCGCTTAATAACAGAAACTAAACTAACAAAACGAAAAACTAAAAGTAAAGTCAAATGTAACATCAACAAATGGTCTTCACATAAATGAAGACTCTAAAACGGAGTTTTAAAGTAATTGTAAATAGTAGCTTTGGCTTTTGGTGCATACATTATAGAAACGTATTGATCACGTTGCTGCAGTTGCCCTAATGCTGATAAATATGCTTCTCGTACTGTCTGTTTCTTCTGTAGAGTCCAGACAAGCTCCTGGACAACGATCCAGAGTTTTTCCACAGATTCTCCTTGGTCATTGGTGTCCACTTGCCCGAAAGGTATAAAGCTATAGTTATTCTTAACTTTTACTTTATCAAGAGATCTTGCATTCTTTCACTATAGGAGCCTTTACCTTTGTTAAATACATATAATAAAGCAACTTCTTTTTGTTGATGTGCAGCTGCCATAGGTGTAACAGCCTTCCATGAGTGTTTTCTATACAAAGTATTGGTGGTATTGATCCAACCAGTGACACTAAAACACATTGGATTAACACTATTTGGGGACTTTGTTATCATTTTTTTCCCCCTGCTAAATAAGCCTGTCAAATTTTCTTTCATATTCAACAGCACTTGTCTGAGGCTCGGCTCAGTTCTGTGGAGTGCGTCTGTACCATTTCTGGTTTGCAGAAGCTACGGCCTCGTCGGCTACATGAGACTAGTGGTGAAGGAGCACACAGGTTAGCCCAGCTTTTGCTTCTGATACTATTTGATTGTTAATTATATTGATGCATGCTTTCACATTTAATCACGTCGCAAAAATGTAGATGTAGTGCTGTGAATTCTCACAACTGTACATTTAGTACTTTGATGATTCACCCAAAAATAGACATGATATTTACAGGAAAAGATCGTAGATTTGTTATCCGTTTTTGGTACCTGGTGCCATTTTACCATCTCCTTCTTCAGTCATTGAATCTCATCCAGACAATGCTTTGGAAGACCTGAGATTAGACCAGCCCTTTGCAGAGTTCACAAATCACATCCAATCCTATGACCTAGACAGCATGGATAAGAAGGTGTGTGTGGTTTTGTTCAACACATCTGTTTGTATTTGTCTGCCTCCACTTTTACAGCTGATCCTTTTCATCTTTTATGTGCTCTGTAGGATCATGGTCACACACCTTGGATAATCATTGTTGCCAAATACTTGGAGAAGTGGCTCAGTGAGGTACGGTAAAGTTGTGCCAACATGGTAACACATCACTTATTACACTTTGAGTGTAATAAGCATTTTGTATTTGTTGGTACTAGTGTGCAATTAAATGTCATTTTGCTTATGTTTTTGTAGCACAGCTGTCAGCCACCAAAAAATTACAAGGAGAAAGAAGTCTTCAGACAGATTATCAGAGAAGGTATTTGTATAACTCTCTGTAACCTCTGTATTGTTGTTGCCAGTAAGTTTAATCACCTTTGCACTCTAAACATATATTTTATTCTTTTTTTTTTTCTTTTAGGGATCTTGAAGAATGAGAATGGTGTCCCTGAGGATGAAGAAAACTTTGAGGAAGCTATTAAGAATGTCAATACTGCTTTAAACCCAACAAAGGTACTGTATCCCATAGACTGTGTGTTTTTTGTTTTTTGTTTTTTTTTGAGTTATATTGTCCAATAGAAGTTCACCAGTTACACATTTCACACGTGTTTTCTGAAGTGCCACAGGCCAATAAGACTCTTCTAGTACTCTCAGGTTTTTTTTTTTTTCCTGCAGATTCCTAGTGCTGTTGAGGATCTGTTCAACAGTGAGCAGTGCAACAACATCACATCACAGGTGAGGTTATTGACAATGTCACAGCCTTTATTCTTATATCATTCCATAATGATGTTCCATCACACTGTCATAGTTATTGAGATTGTTACATGAGGAGAAAAAACAAAAAAAGATTTCCATATAGAATATATTTGAATGAGCCAGGATTGTTCTTTTTAAATATGTAAGCTCTTGTTTTCTGTTGTTGCATGTTTACCAGACTCCACCCTTCTGGGTGATGCTGCAAGCTGTCAAGGAGTTTGTTCACGGTGAAGGGAATGGCAGCCTGCCTGTACGAGGAACCATACCAGATATGATAGCGGACTCTCAGAAGTTTATCAACCTTCAAAATGTGTAAGCAAGTTTGCAGAAAGCACCACAGAAACGGTTGCATGCCTAGTTGATTTAGGCTGTGATGGGAGAATTTCTTGGTTGAGTGATTAATGTTCATGTCTGCAGTCGGTGTTTCTTACTATAAATGCTTACACAGGACTATAATCTTCTCCCTGTCCTCCTCTCCTTCCTGTCCCAGTCCTGTCATTGTCATTCCTATCCTGTCCTGTTCCCGTCACTTTCACCCTTTTTAGTCTCCACTTCTTATTTCCTATTTTGATAATTAAATCAAATTGTTTAAATCCTGCGCTCGTCTTCACAGCACGATGACACACAGGAGTTCGATGTCAGCCTCTTTTTATAACAGTGCAAGCTTTGTGCCTTGTGTAATATTTATGAGTATGTTTCCATTGGTTTGTGTGTCTCTTTAAGTTACAGAGAAAGGGCCTTGCAGGATGCAGTGGCTGTGTCTAAGCATGTAGAAAGTCTGTTGCAGTCTGTTGGAAAGGTACAGTTTGCTGCCACCATATGTTCTTTGTGAGTAAGTGTATTGCACCTGCAGGATGTTGATATGTTAAAAAAAGTATCTAACTTTGAGGTAAAGGCTGGTTAATCACAATATGCTTTATACAGTAAGAAATGGCTGTCACTGGCCAAATAAATGACGTGAACAGGGAGCAGTGGATTTGATGTTTTAGAGCAAACACTCTAAATCCAATGTATCAATGTTGCATTAATTCAGGTAATTAGTTACTAGGTACTTGTAAATAATCTGTTTTTCTAGCTTTGTGCCTTTATTGTGGCATTTTAAATTAGTCATATATTGAGTCATGACGACTTTAAACAGTCTGACTTTGGATATCTGAAACCTCTAGTTTCCTAGTTTTCCTTTGAATTAATACAGATGGAAATTGTGTTACTTAAAATGCATTTTGCTGAAAGTGGATTTCTAGTTAAGTGACTTCACTTTTCTTTTCCACCAGCCACCAGAAAGCATCTCTGAAAAGGACATTAAGCTGTTCTGTAAGTAATCTGTGCATTCAGAAATGGTCTGCTCACACATTTTGATGTACAACAGAAAATGAAAAACCTCTGCAGTACAATGCTGCCCAGTGCAAAGACACTACAAAATGCCTCTTCTGCTTATGAAGATTTAGTTTTTGTTAAAACTGAGTCAGAGACGTTCATGGCAATTTTTGAAGTTTGAGTTAGTGGTGATATTGTACTGAATTCTATCAAATTTTACAAGTTGTTTTGTTTGTTTTCTTTGGTTACTGGGGGCACATTCAAGGAGTAATTTACAGTACATGTAAATAAAGAGAAATAGGTATAATAAAATGAACTATTACTTAATTCTATTTTTCTTTTTAATGGCATTGTCTCAGTTATATTTAACTACTTTTTAAAACTGCTAATACATTGTAACATTTTTTGGCTTTTTGTGTTTTGTTTTGTTTTTTGTTTTGGCTCTGAGTACTCATGATCTCACTGATGTCCCACTTATATAAGTACATTTTCAAGTAAATTATATAAACCCATATAATTAGAAGACATTTCTCTACCTTCAAATCTTGTGATGTCTTTAATTAAACCACCAGAATCTGATTATTCCCAGTAACTGGAATATTACCTTGTAAACATACCCAGCGAGACTCTTTGAGACACACTTGCACATACATTGTATAACGTGTGAATTAAAACTACCTCATGCTGCATATATCAGTTAAGATTTGTTACTTATTTAATACTGCTTGAAAGCACCTTGTTTATCATGTGTCACATTGTACAGCAGCACTGAGTTTTTGTTTTTTTGTTGTTTTTTTGTTTTTGTTTTTTTTGACATCAGGAGTTTATTTCTCTGAGCACAGTTATTTTAAAGATTTGTAATGCTGTTACTGTTTGCTCTTCTGAACTCTGAACTCTTCTGGGAGCTCAGTCTGAATACAGAACGAGCAGCAAGGCTGTACTGTCATTCCACAGTCTGATTAATTTGTGCCTAACTGCACCTGAAATAGGTTCAGTCCTACACTGAATGTTCTTATTTGTGTTGGTGTGTAGGTAAAAATGCCTCCTTTCTGAGGGTGGTGCGCTGTAGGTCTCTGGCTGAAGAGTACAGTGTGGATTCAGTAAATAAAGATGAAATCAGTAAGTTGGAGATTAAATTATTTTCTCATTAACCTGCCTGACATGTTTTAAAATTTCTTTTGGCACTTTTATAAGCTTAAATCATGTACATTTATTAACAATAACAATGCCTCCTCAGCCTCGTGCATGGACAATCCAGATAGCGAGATGGTCCTCTACCTCATGCTGCGAGCTGTTGATCGGTTCTACCAGCAGCACTCCCGTTACCCAGGTACTTCCACGGGTTCTGCAAAGCCTGACTGCATATGCATCAGAACACATGGAGAAAAGGCCTTTTTGTCACATTTTGTACACATCATAGCTTGTGTTCCCTGTTCCAGTGTTCTTTAGTTCTTGGTACCTACAGTATATGCAGTACAGGATTTATATTCTCTGCCTCTCACACATTCGTCTCCACCCAGGAGTTTATAACTACCAAGTGGAGGAGGACATCAGCAAGCTGAAGCTGTGTGTGAACAGCCTGCTGCAGGAGTACAACCTCAACGTCAACATCAAAGACGACTACGTCCACGAGTTGTAAGTCTTGGTCACAGCTGGATGTACTAATTGGAATGGTTGCTGCACACTCTGACAGATAATGGATTTTTGCATGTCACAGTCATAGTTAGATAAAAATATTAAAATGATGGGGGTTTTTTTGTTTTTTTTTTATTCTTTTCATAACCTTTAGCTGTCGGTACGGAGCTGCAGAGCCACACACAGTTGCTGCGTTTTTGGGAGGTATGTTTTAAAACTCTTCAGAAAAATAAGATTCTATGTATATCATATACAATCCATACCCATATGCCGCTAATAAATGAGAAACACTGTATGTTCATTCTTTCTTAATCTATATTTTTTTTTTTTAGGATCAGCTGCTCAAGAGGCCATCAAGATCATCAGCCACCAGTTTGTGCCCTTCAACAACACTTTCATTTACAACGCCATGTCACAGACCTCTGCTACTTTACAGCTGTGAATACAGCACTGATTGTAAGTTTGCTTGAAGAAGAAAATAGAGGAACGTTGAAAATAGGCATTTACCAACTTGATCTCATCAGCCAAAACCATACAAAGACGGAGAAGTTGCAGTTTTGTAGCATATAAATGGGATTACTGTCCAAATGTGTGCACTTCACTTTGAACCGAAACATTCTTCTTTTGAAGATCAAAATGCTCTACCACCCGTCAAGCTCACCCCATCCGAAAATGTTCTTGAAGGAGAATAAATCAATATACATTCATGGTGTTTTTAAGCATTTTTTGTTTTTCTGGTTTAGCATGGGTATATAAACCAAGCTGGAAAGTAAATAGTGAATTAATAACCTTTGTTTAATATTTTCATCAGTGAAACGCCACATTAACAGATACTATCACTTGTAGCACTTTGTATACTTCTGCCTGTATCATTATGTCCAGATACAAGTGGAAGATGTTTGGATAAAATAATAAACTCCAGTCATTGAGCATATTCATTGTTTAATTTTTATGCGTGTTGGTCATTATTTTTTCCAGTTTTTGTCAGTCTTGGTGATGTCAAAGATAAAGTTGGCCCTGTACTATATGTATGACAAAAATCACAGCTAAATTTCATTACAAACGTTTTACAGTGCAAAAATGTTTTGACTCTAGTTTTTGTACCAGGTTCGGGCAAGTATGGTTTCATGTCTGAGTCTGAGAAATACTTTGAATTAAGCAACCTTGTGATTTGTCGACTTGTTGACCAGCAGAAATGAGGATTACGAAGCTATTTTGCCAATAAAAGTTAAATGACAAGCATGTGAGCTGTTTGAGAGAGGCCCCTAATGAGAGCTGGACTGTGTTGGCTTTCACATGCAGCCTTTGGTAAAGACTGAAGTCTTTTTTGAGTTTACTTGATGTTACAATGTCCAACAGTAGAGGGTGCTGTTAGATGCTTGAGCATTAATCTAGTCAAAATGTTGCAAGTAAGTTTCACATCCTGTTCAGTCACCAATTCCTGAACATTGACCATAAGATACACCCTGCAGTTGATATAATTAGCTGTGAGATGGTGTTTCACCATCTGGTGCATCATGTAACGCAGAAGTTTTATTTACAAACCTCGATCTAATATGTATCAGAGTCACGTGGGTTTTAGAGGATGTGTATTTATAGAGGGTTATGATTTTTTCTCAAACACTGGCTAAGTGGAAATTTGCCCTCTGTAGATCTTTCCTTGTAAGACTCCAGCCCCCAGCTTTCCCCAACTGTCTCTCTCTCTCTCTCTCTCTCTCTCTCTCTCTCTCTCTCTCACACACACACACACACACACACACACACACACACACTTTCTTCCTCTTTGAGAAGGATAAAGCAGGTTGCCAAGAAGTACTCTAGCCACTTGCTAAATGAAGATTTCACCCAGTCACTTAAGATTATTATGTGGTAGCAATGCCAGGATTATTAAAACAAATTAGATTTTTGGGGCCCACTAGTTATTGCTGGAAAACAGCTTTAGTTCAGAAATGCAAAAAGTGTACTTATTTAAAATCCACACCTCTTTAAGCAGTACTCCTGGTGACCTGCGTTTTAATCACATCAGAATGTTTTCCCTTTTAAAAAAAAGAGAAGTTATTTCCTTTTCTTTCTATCATTGCATGAAACATATGAATAAGGCCTAAACTGTTTTCTGGCTAACTTAATATTGACCAGTTGAGTTGCTGTGGGTTTTTTTTTTTTTAAGATGATTTCTTTAATCTGTGTTGGAACTTGTCAGTCCTGTAACATGTTTCTGGTGTGTTAAAGTGTAGATCTGATATCATCATTACGTTTAACGTCTACATAATATTCTGATAGCCAATAAGTTATATGCATGTATTCATTACTGTTTCTACTTTCCAATGATGAAAATTTACACTGCATGGGAGGGCAGGAGGTCAAAGTGCATCAGTTACAAAGTGTGTGTGTCTGTGTGTGTGTCTGTCAGTGTCTGTGTCTCTGTCCAATTCATATACAGCTGTGTCAACATCCTAATGTACTATTCATTGCAGAGCTTTTCAAACTCACAAGCATAGCCTCAGTTTCTTGGTGTTCATTGTGCTACATTGGCTTCGTACTATAAGAGTCCTGACAGCAGTTTGTGTCTCTCTCTATAACACAGGGTCCTTTAGGTGCCACCTTTGTGTGGATGTATCTGTTAGAGATAATAGAGAAACCCAACAGACCAAGGAGACTTTTTTTTTTTTGGTACAGTTAGTTTGGCATATAGCTACATCCACTTATAATCCACTTTTTTTCTTTACCTAGTTTTTGATACATATGCAAAAAGACTTATGTAACGACCACATCCCTCTGAGCGATGTGTTTAGATTATATAATTGGGTAGCAGTTTCACAGCATGCGTCATATTTCAATATGCAGCAGGTTCAGCATGTGGTTACCATTTTCTACTTAAAACCACAGGACAGAATTTGAATGCTTAATCACACAGTTTTTCCAAGAAAAACTTCTTCATCTTTTTCTTTTAATCTCATTTTACTGTTTCTGTTTCATGCCACCATAAGTAAATGTCTTATGATAATGAATTGGTTGATCATTTCAAATTGATCAGTTCTTTATGCTTTGATTATACTTAACCCTTGCATATTTGTTATTTCTCTTAATCTGTCATGGAACATGTACCTAACTGGTCTTGGTTAGGCCAGCCTCATGACTATTGCGTGACTGCAGGAGGGAGCAGCTTCTCTTCATTAATATGGAGGACCACACCTGCATTCATGTCAGACCTCACTGTGCACACATGCACAATGCAGAGGACAAAACCATTAATCACATTCTGCCATTTTCCTCTTTAGTGTGATTGCTCAGGTTCTTACAAGAAGCAGCAAATCTGCTGCTAATTCGGGTCAGATTAAAAAGGGCTTAATATTCAAATAAATAATGAGAATGGGATTCTTATGGCCAAACGTTTTGTTTTGTTGTTTTTTTTTTTTTTTTTTGTTTTTGTTTTTTTCCCTTTAGGTCACAGACTGATCATGTACCATACAGATTTGCCACAGAAATTTGAGTTACTGTAAAACTGGAGTCATGACAAAGGAAATTCACTTTGGATTAAAAAAAAATCCATCTTTCCCTCTCTTCACTATCCTCACATCTGTTGTCTGCCTTCTCTGCTACCAAGTGTTATCAAGACTTTAGCTCTCAGGCTTAGCTTGTAACTCTTATCTTAATCCACAGGGGAGGCCTGACAGTGGATAAGTGCGTGCCAATTTCTGTGTGTTTGGACACTGGGGGAGGGGGCCGGTCGTTAATGTTAAAATCAATCAGTGAATCAGTAGCACTGACTGCAGAAAGGCCACACTGCCAATGCTGACGCTCGCTTGAAGCTTCTGAGAAGGAGAGAGCAATGAAGGGAGGGAGGGAGGGAACGCAATGGTGCAGCTGGACAAGTGAGCTTGAAGCAGTGGGAGATTGGTGGCCATATTTTCTACAAGGACAAAGGTCAGATGCTCCCTATTCACCCCCTGTCCCTGGATATAAGGTTGCATCTGTCATAAACAATATCAGAAAATGGATTGAGGTAGAGAAAGAGCGGCTTAAGAGAGAAAGGTGAAGGCATGAGTAAGTTAGGAGTGATAGTATCTGATGGTTCATGGCTGTTAGAATGAGAGTTTTTACCTGGCTGAGGTCCAGCTGGTTCAGCCCTCACCTTCTCATGGGGCCCAGGCTGAATTAAAACCGGCCTGCCAGAGCAGAGCAGAGAATGTAGTGTGTTTGCTGGGAGACTGTAGGAGGCCAGAGGGTCTGCTGAGGCCCTCACAACTCTCCCTACAAACAGATGAAGCAGTGACTAAAGAATGCATAAGTACAATTCACAACAAGCCGTGTGTAAAAATAAAGGAAAAATTAGAATAATACATTTAGGACTCCTCATTATTGAGATGGACAGTACTTGTGCGAGAGAGACAGACAAGAATGATAACACAATTCATTCTATTTGGCTGTTTGGGTGAGTTAATGACAGAATTATGCCATGCTGGGGGATGTTATAGTAACATATTTTAGGGTGATATAACTTAGAATTACATTTCTGAATTATAATCACAGTGCCTGTGTACATGTGCAATTAATAAACCATGATGTGTTTCACTTTCATATACAATTCAGCATTTTACGCTAATCTATAGGATCTGTGATGTGTACTGCACGCTTAAGAGCAGTGCAGTCACAGTCCGTGAGGGTGGAGCTGCCTCTGGCTTCCAGTCCTTAATGGTTATATGCTTTCCAGATGCATTGTTAGTGCGTCCATGACACACATCCATATAGGACAGTTGTTATTCTATTGAGCGAGAGACATGGCTTCTGGTAAAACATCAAGAAATTTGAATACCAAATTCTCCTCACAATGAACATTAATATTCCAAATGAGTATATTCATTGTATGCATATATGTAGTATGTATACATACACAAGCAAGTAGGGAAGAAAAACGATGGGGTGTGTCTCTGCTGTGCTTCATTTCTGTTCCCAGCTAGAGGCCTAGAAAAACAAACCCAGCTTATTGATGGATCAGAATCATTTGGGCTGGGACTGTGGTTTGAATGACAAAACATTCTTGTGCAGATGTCATAATGTCCACTGTCTGTAGTAAATTATAAATCTGTAAACTGTCTAATTTATTCCAGTTTTATCATATCAATGTCTTAAAAATATTCTGCTTTTTTTTTTTTTTACTTTTTAACAGATTGCTTATTTTGAGGTGAGAGGAACTGAGCTCATACATTTTGACATTTTGATTGTCAGTCACCTAGATATAATACAGGTGATTAATAAAGGCAGAGTCCAATAATATAAATATATATATGCATATACTGTGTATATATATATAATTTTTAATATTATCGATATCTGTCTACATATATATACATACATATCTATGTATAGATAGATATAGATATATGGATATAAGTACATATGTATATGTATGTATGTGTGTGTGTGTGTGTGTGTGTGTAAATGGACAACTTTATAATTGTGCAATCTTGACCATGTGATATAACAGTGATGTCGTGTGTGTGAGCAGAAAGAAAAAATGGAGTTAGGCTCCTGTTTAGTTTAAAGTTTAAAAGCTTGTTATTATGGTGGTGTGTGTGTGTGTGGGGGGGGGGGNGGGGGGGGTCTTAACTGGCATATTGCCTGTACACATCTACCATCTATTCATCTGGATTCATGTTCCATTAGCAGCCAAGCCTTTAGAGAGTATGTTAGCCAGCCTCTCCAGATGGGGTCAAAGTCTAGGTCCCCCCCTGCGGGACCCTAGTGTCACATTACGTCCTACAAACACACACACACACACACATATGCACATCAGTGTGTGCACGTAATACACTTGCAGGCTCACTTACACAATTCACACAGCAGACGAGCACTATACACAGTTAGCTTCTCTCAGCACTCAAGCAGCTGTAAGAAACATAACTCTGAAGTGGTTGCACTGCTTGTTGTTTTTCAGAAAGATATGTTTTTGAATGCATTCATCTGCAGTCATCTCAACTTCTATGTCTATGTTTTGTAAGAATGAGAAAGTATTTCATTTAGATTTGATCTTCATACTGTATCTTTATCTTTTTCTACACTATCTGGGACAGGACATGTACTTTGTAGCATGTCATTAACTCAAAAAGTACATGAACGTGCTCTCCAACACATTCTCTAGGTGCCATTCTTATCTCTGTCACTGTTCTCTGGCATTCTCTTCATCGTACCAGATCAGTCAGCAACAGGCAGCCAGGAATTTCATTGTGAAGGAAAAACAAAACCTTTGCTGCGCCGCCATGTCTGTGTGCGTTTCATGCTTCTGTCAGATACAGATCGACTTTAAGACAGAGAACATTGTCAGTTTTCATGAATTCAGAGATAAAGTGAGAGAGAATGGTCTTTCCCATGAACTGAGCAATACACTCACACCAGCTCAAGCCACACAAACACAAATATCATGAGCTACACACACACCGTGAGCTCCGCGTGCATGTGTTACTCTGTCTTGACTCATTTTTTGAGACAAGCTGTAATGAGGACCACCTGTTTGCGAAGCCACGATACTCAAAACATGAAGAAAGAAAACTATGTCAGCAATGTGAGCAGTTTATGGAAGTTCCAGGTGCTGCTCACAGACTATCTTGGATTTGCATCATAGGCATTGTTTTAGTCGTATAACCTCATGGGTGTATGAGCATGAGTTTTGTATGAGTTTTGGCTACTCCTCCCACTCATAAACCAAACATGGGAGAGGGAGAGAGAGAGTGCGATGTGCTCCACAGGGCAGTGTTTATGAAGAGGAGATGTTCAGAGTGAATTCCACAGATAAGTGGTATGGCCTCTTGCTGCTGTGGGTGAAAGAAAGCACAAGACACCCAGAGCTGCATATGGAAACCCACAGATATGCATACACAAACAGGAGATGATGGGCCATGGGGTGACTAAAGGAGTGAATAATATACACACAGTCCTAGTGCTGCAGTGGCTAAAATAGAAATGTGTTAATAATCTGTGCATTATAGGCTTCATGCTGATAAGAAAGGGTGTCATTAATAATAGGACTGGAATGATTGATTGCCATTATCCATTAATTGTTGATTTTTTTTTATTTTTTATTTTTTAATGGTTTAGTACAGGGATCCCCAACTGGCGGTCCAGGGGCCAAATGCAGCCCACAGGGCCTATCTATCAGGCCTTCAGATGACTTCTCCAAAAAAAAAAAAAAAAAAAAAAAAAANTGAATGCTACATAGGGACGAGCACACGGTCTCCGGTCTGTCAGTGGAATATTACGCACATATTACGTATAGGGAATGCATGCCTGTTCCCATGGCTACATAAAAGCTGATAGGACCACTGACCCATCAACCAAATCCTCTACTAGTCTACTATCGAATCACAGAGAGGAATTTTAAAATTTAGACTGCCCTTGGAAGTTACGTCATCAAGAAGCGACGAAGCTACGTTTTAGCTTGGAGGCTATCTTGTGCTTTAGTTACATTTATCTCGGGCTGCCGTGGTTATAAAATGTCATGCTTGGGCTCGTTTTGTTCGGGAGAATCTAAGCTTTCTGTAGATAGTCATATATCTCTATTTTATTAAGAAATGGTGATTGTAAAACACTGCAAATACTACAACGAAAGTGCTGGGCCCGATGCCGGGCCGCTCCAGTTGTAAAGAGTTACATTTAAAAATAAATAATTAGATAATTGTTTTCCATTGTTATTACCAAATGAGAGGAAAAGATCGGGTCGGGTCTGGGAGGGTGGGAAATGATGGTGATCAGGGGGTGGGNGTTAGTGGCCCTTGGCTTGGCATGCTTGATATAATTTGGGCCTTGGGGAACCTTGGGGAAAACCAGTTAAGGAACCCTGGTTTAGTATATAAAAATATTGATAAATGATGGTCTCTCATGCACAGACTACAAGATGGTACCTCCAAATTGTTCTCCATCAAGCAATGGATTGATTAATTGATTGTGTTATCACTAATTTATATCAAATGGCAACCTTGACAAGTTCAAACTCACATCCACACACCGTGGTAGTGGAAAATCAGCTACTGGAGCCAAATCATGGAATCAAGCTCAGTTCAGATCACAGCATTCTTCAGATTCCTGCCTGTAATTACACTGGCAGGTCTGATTCAGCTTTATATCTGTTTTCCACAAATAGGTAGGATGGGAGTGATCATCCTCAGAGTGCCATGCAGTCACACACGTGTAACAGCCATGTCACTTTCACTATAGAATAATCAGCTTGTGAGAGGAAGACAGAGGGTCCTCCATTTGCTGAACTGTGGCCGTTAAAATGCATATAGCACTCTGGACATAAATATTTGCTTTGCAGTGTATGGCTCGTGTTTGTATATGTGTGTATGTACATGTGCCCACATGTGGAGGTGGTGTATGCAGGCATGTGGATGTACTTGCACGTTTGTGAATGTGTGCTTTGCATGTGTCAGCAGGCTAGGAGACACACTCTGTGCTGGTATTAAACCGCAGAGACCCATAACACAGCAGTATGCTTGACACAGTGGAGGAGGGGAGAAGAGAGGGAGAGAGAGGGCGAGCAGAGGAAGAGAAAGAGGAAGGGGTAGCCTCAACAGGGGACTGGAACAAATATGCAGAGTCTAGTCCTCGTAATAGACAGCAGGGGGCGTGTGGTACAATTGGATACAAGCAGAGAGTTTCATTTCCATCTCAGGAGACTGGGGCCTGGCAGAGTGCTAGGGAGGATGACTGTGGCAGGAAGATATTATCACACACACACACACACACACACACACACACACACACACACACAAATTAAAATTCATTAAGCTCAAAAATCCTTCGTAAGCATGCATGAACATATACAGCTTAAACAGAAATCAGGTGCAGAAAGCTGCCAACAGACGTGCGCACACACACACACACACACACACACACTGACACACTGACAACAGAGTNCTCTCTCTCTCTCTCTCTCTCTCTCTCTCTCTCTCTCTCTCTTCTAAATTTCTCAATTTCAGTTATTTACTTTTAAAGAAAGTGGATTTTTAATGAAGTATATTCTGCAGCTACTTTTGAAAAGCCCAAAAATGACCTATGGGTACAGTACAATCAGCTGGCTAATCTTTAAAGTTTGCTTTGAACTTTTTTTCCCCTTGTAAGGAAATCTCTGAGAAGGCTTTTGCTGTAAAGAAAAGATGTTGACCACTGAATCATAATATTTAAGTCAAGTGTATTACTATTTGAGTGATCTTTGACCTCCTTACTACCACCACCACCACTTACCACCATTCCCAGTCTTCCCCCTCCGGTTCCCCATACAGGCACGCTTTGAAGAAAAACACAGGACGCCACATCTCAAAGGAGTGAGTTGCATTCCATGTTCTTGCAGGCTGCGTGTGCTGCCGGGGACAATGGAACATTGTTTACAGGGTTTGTTACAATAACTTCTTATGAACAGCTAAGAAGCATAACTAGCTGTAATCCCCCTATCAGAATGGTTTTATAGTTCTGAGCTAGACATGTAAGGAAGTGAGTAAGAGTTGCAATATTTTTCATGGATGTATAATATTTTTTATGGGTGGTCATTTACATCAGCTGCATTCATTTGAGTTATTATAACTTCCAGTTCCACCTGTACCTGAAGCCCTGTGAGTTCTACGAGATGGACAAAATGCAGTAGTATGTACTTGCTAGCTTCTACTCATTATTATGGCATTGAACTACTTCTGCACCCACTCTACTTGCCTCAGCACCCTCAGTCTTTAATGTCATCACAAACATGAAAAAAAGCTTTATCTGGAGCCAAAAAGATTTTTTGGACATCAAAGAAATGGACTTTTATCAAACTGGGAAAACCTTCCTCCAGCATCCTTGGAAAAGTGTTCATAGCCTCTGAGTTACAGCTTTCTCAGCTCGAAACTTTGCAAACCATATATAATGCTGCATGCATAGGCAAACATGTAATCTTATCATTCTCCTTAAGCTTCTATGTTCAATAAGCAATGCAGTCAGGGTCAGGACAAAGCCAGACTGTGGCTGTGCAGCAAATTTACAAAGGATAAGGAGTTGTTATTTTATGGAAACAAACTTATTGGGAACCTTCCTGGGAGGTATCCCTTTCTTTAAGGGTGCATGCATGCAAAATCACACACAGACTCCTCTCCCACCTCACTCCCTCTCTGACTTTCCTCTGGCATCAGCTGAGTTGGCTTTTTTGCTAAGTAGCAGCAGGGAGGCTGGAGGGATGAGAGATCCTGGTATGCTTTTCCTGACACTTCTCTATCAGAAACTCACAGTCGTGGATCTGGGTCACATCCCACTGCCTGGTGCTGAGTCACTCTGCAAGCTGTGTGGTTCCCCACATACTCACTGTTTTTTCAGAAACCAGATGAGTCTGGTGAAGGGGAGCCAGACCTGGATACAGTGTTTACATAATTCCGCCACTCCTCATATCTTCTTTCTCACTATTCAGACCCCTCTTTTTTTAATCTGTCTGTCTTCTGGTTTTCCTGTCAGTATGTTGGTTCTTTCACAGTTCTCAAAGGTTTGTTTTATTGTGATATTAATTTGTTCATGTATTTCTGTTTTCCAACCAGTTTTTAAAAGCTAATTCTTCTTTGACATGAGTTCCTCACTCAGCATGTCTGGCTTTGAAAATGCTCATAGATTGTCATTCCCAATCACCGTAAATGAAAGACTTACACACTGTAGACCTTTTTTTTTTTTTTTTTNTTTTTTTTTTTTTTTGTCCTATTTCATCTCTGGGCAAATTGCCCCCATGACATAATGGATTCAGTCCAGAGGAAAACTCAAAGTATTTCTAAAATGCAGGGCCAGACAAACACGTACTTTCATGTGACTTTCTATCAAAATCAACAGAAATAACCAACATGTAAATTACTTACACAAAAACTTTGTTCCAGTTAAAAGCAAAACTGCAACATTATTTATATTTTCTTGGCATCCATTTTCATCTGAATGACTTTGCATTATGCAGCACAGGACTCAACTTTGAATTGATAATAATAATTTAAAAAGGAAAAAAAAAAAAGAAGTTACTGTTGACAAGCACAAAGGATGTCCAAGTAATAAGAATGTACATTTCTGGACTTTTGTCAATTGTTACCGTGACCTAGACAATAAAACATCAAAACTGTTAAAGCATTATCTAACGCAGCCTGCTGTAAGGATTCTCAGTACCTGCAATTTGTAAATAAGCTAGTCTATAAGAGAAGGGCAGAGGGCAGAAACTCAGCCACAAGAAGATAAAGGTTACACAGTCCAGCAACACTCAAGGCTCGTCTATAATTCACGTATGACAGGAAACGTGACAGGTATTACTAATTTCTTTCTATGAAATTGATATGAGGGAACTAGTCTGGCATAGTGACAGGTCACTTTTGTCTTTGATGAAGTGGAATTTTATGTAGATTGGATTGAAACACTTATACTTCCCACAGTACGTACATGAGGTTATAATACATTGTTGCTCTTATAAATCCTCATAAACAATGTATCAGCTATCAAAAACACCCTGATTTTTAGCTCGACAATGATACATTTTTAGTTAATGTGGTGGTTTTTGAAAAGGCTTCACAAAACAACAAGAGCTTGGAGAAATTTATCAACCCACATAGAGATTCCATTAAAATGACCGAAAATCTAAGGAGGTTTGCAAAAGTGTTACATCAGATTTTGCTTGGTTAAGTCTATAAGGGGAGGAATATTTCTATCAACTGAAGCACTACATTTCACAAAAGCCTGGGGCGTTTGGTGGTGGCCTGCCAGTCATACTATGGCCCTTTTTCACAGTTACAGTAGGATGGACTGTCTGCTGAGTACAAAGCAGGACGAGCTGCCAAGCCTGTATGGGACATATGGCAATGCCGCGGGCCAGGGGCATTGTGGGGCTGAAGGCAGAGGGCACTATGTGTGCATGTGTGTGTGTGTGTGTGTGTGTAAAGCATTTATTGAGACATACAGGGAGGGTCAGGGATGGAAGGGGGTCGGAGACACCCATCCAATGGTCCTCTATAAGTGTGTCTGAAGGAGGGGCCATTTTGAGGGTCTTGCTTCTCTAACAATAAACTATCCCCTTTCTACCACCTTCCTTCCCCCAGCCCACAAATTCAGTTTCAGTTCTTTTGTCCCACAGCCTTCACTTATGTTTCCCTTCACAATGAAATCAAACACTTTGAGAACTATAGTTACCAATCTACATCAAATATAGTAGAAGAAAGGGATTCCACAAAGGTCCAGAGAGAAACAACCTAAAGACAGCTAGAAGTACTGCGCTAAAAAAAAACACTGAATATACTTATTGAAACTTCTGATGTGTGAAAATCAACAAAAGTGCACACAGAACAAAAACTGAATATAATATGCTGTAATGTGCCATTTATACTGGCAACCTGATCCTCTTCCAAGCTCAGGGAAGGTATTTTGCCTGATATGTGCTCATCTGAGCACAACCTTAAATACATTTTTTTTGCAAGCAAAAACTTGCAGCTATAATTATAGCTGGAAGAACCTTGCTTCTATCTTTAATATATCTATAAAATAATTGTTGTTTAACAACTCTATTAAATAATGCATGGCTGAGATGGTTGTGTATTCATTTTGTGTGTGTGTGTGTGTTGGAGTGTGATATGTTTATGTGTGTCTGTTCTGTATCCAGGATGTTCAAATTCCATTTTTATGAGTCCTGTCTGCTTCATTCTGAAAACAAAAGTTGATGACCCTTGTCTTATACAAAATGACCTATACACAAAATGCCAGCATTACATGCTCATCTTTCATACTAAAGCCAGTTAATGGTTTATGTGGTCATCTGTGTGAAACTTCATTGCTTTAGCATGGTACATTCCATACAGGGCCCTCTTTAGATAAGTGGACCAGTGTTATCGAACAACTGACTATTGTTTTCCATAAGAAAGAAATGTATACAATGTTCTTATTTATGGTTGTAAACATGTAATTTTCCAAAAATGCAGAAATTGCAAATAGTTTTATTAACGTATAAATGGTTATTTGTTACCAATTTCAATAGAAACTCTCTCTCTCTCTCTCTCTCTCTCTCTCTCTCTCTCTCTCCTCTGTTGACATAACTGGATGTGAAAAGCCAGGATGAAGACCTGCCACAGCAGTTTAGAGCCATGTATTGTTAAACAGTGCCGACACACCACAACAAAAAGAAGACAAAGAACATGCTACAGCTAATATAACACAGCATTTGGGTTTATTAGGGTATAAATTTATTAGCCTGACATACTGTATGGAGCAATACTTTTGAACCAGTTTACCTATGGCCTTTGTGGAATGTATTGACTGTATTTTGCTAAAATATAAAGAAAATTCATCAGGAAAATATTTTCATCAAAATCAGAACATACTTCTTGTATATTCAAACATCTACAGTACAGCACACTATGATGGTCTGTGACCATGGTCCATGTTCCTGTAGCAGCTGGACTGTAGGTGACACATGCTTTAAGCTGCTATTTCCAGCTGACTGCTAAGCAAGTCTTGAGGCACCGAGCATGTTTGCATTTCACATGGACCTGCTACTGAACAATCAGTGACTTCATACACTCAAGTGTAGCACGAAGTGTGTGTGCATGTGAGTCTCAGAGAGAGAGCTGGAGTGTTAAAAAGGTGTGTGTACATATAGTATGTAAACTGTTAATAAAAGCCTGTGTTAATGCATATATGCACATGCAAAACACTTGTACCTGAGTGTGTTTGTGCCTGTTTTGTGAGTAGGTGTTAGAGAAGAATGCAGCATTTCAAGCTGTCATTACAGTCAGTCAGTAGCCCTGTCAGCTTGTAATGGTGTATGTAATGCAACGCAACAGGGCAGGAGTTTGCTACCTGTGTGGTTTGGTCCAGTTCAGTCAGACTGGGGTTAGTTTCTCCCCTTGGAACGGTTTGTTAGGGCAGGTCTGAACACAGCAATGGCACTCAGATGCGGGCTGAAGACCGGTGTAACAGCCCAAGATATACCCCNCCCCCCCCCCTGCCCAGACTATCCCCAGAGTTAAAGTGGGCTAGCTTGTTTTATACCTTGGGTATATTTTGGGCTAGTCCAGTTTATACCCCAGAGTGTTATTTAGGCTAGGCTATTTTATACCCCCAAGGCCAGATTACACACCTACACTCAGACACAGAATATTCAAGATACATACATTTTTGGTTTTATTTCACAGACTTTCACACACTAACCCTAACCCTAACCCTAGCCCTAACCCTAACTCTGATGACACAACCTTATAATTTAACAAAAAAAAAAAAAAAAAAAAAAAAAAANTTTTTTTTTTTTTTCTTTTTTTTTAATTATGATGGAAAGAAACTCTGGACATTGAAATACAGACTAATTTATGAAAAACATAAGGGAGTATAATCTGGACTAGTGGAGTATAGTCTGGTCAAGGTCAAAATATACCCTGGGGTATAAACCAACCTGGGCTATTTTAAACCCCAGGGTATATTCTGGCCTAGACCAGACTATACCTGGTATAGTTTGGCAGGGGCTTAATCTGGCCTGCTACACTAGTGGCCTTGATTCAGGTTACAAATGAACTTTGGAGTGGTTTGTTCCTGTGTGAAAATGATTCACACTAGTTCTGAGCCAACTACAAGGTGATTTTTTTTAATCTATTCATTGATCTAGAACCAGAGACGGTTGTGTGGTTAAGGTTAACCAACCTTTTGATTACCTTTAATAAATCAAATGGATGTTTTGAAAACATAGTAACATCCCATTTACCTAACACATCTTCAAATTAGCATGTTGAATGTGAGCATGTGGATGTTGTGTATATGCTCTGAGAGTCCCATTCTCTTGTTTAGTCAGCTGAACTTCTTCTTCTTCTTCGCATAATGTGAAGCAACGTGCTTTCTCCAGACATTGTCTTGAAGTCAAATTGGCNCTTCTTCTTCTTCGCATAATGTGAAGCAACGTGCTTTCTCCAGACATTGTCTTGAAGTCAAATTGGCATTCTGCTGGCATAGTTTTGCTATATGGCCCAAAGGATGACTACTTCTGTTGTTGTTCCATGTTATTGAGTTATCCCAGCATAGTAAACCTCCTCCTGTTTGGAGTTTGATCAGATTTTTTTTCAAACAGCTGATAAGCCAGCTACTTTGATGAGCAACCTGTCATTTAGGTGGTCTGCAGGTAGGTGTGAACGATGGATGAGTAAACAAAAATAGGGATATTCACTTCTGCAACCTGTCATTGCCCTTATCAACTTTAAATTTACACAGTGTCCACAAGGCTTTACGCTTTGCTGAAACAATAGCTTCAAGTACACACAGGTCATCCCAGCCCCATGACAGTGGAAACTCAAAATATGTGGGTTATGTTTGTACAGTATTTGTATGCATGCAACTAGACAGAACGTTGGTAGTATTTGTATCTGCAAAACACTGACAACCATACACCAATGACATATTTCTTCATGGAATGATTAAAGTTAAACAATAAGAACATGGTAAAACTTAGGCAAAGGTCATGATAACTCATGGAATAATTGTGGAAAAAATAAAAACGCCAGCATTCACTCATAGTATGTGATGTACTTAAACCTTGGTAAGTTCTAGTACACCCATACACCATCCTAACCCCCATATCTTTACTTACGACACAGGAGTGTGTGCATGTTTATTGTGTAAACAGTCTGCTTGAATCATTTTCAGATGGATGTTATCAGAGTGGACTGCTTGTAAGTGGGTTGCTTTTTCATGTTTCACAC
>VXCM01000684.1:96792-170893 GCA_014773175.1 Lucifuga dentata
CCCCCTTGGTCCCTTAAACCTATTATTTACTGAAGGTTAGGGAATCAATTTAATGCTGCCAAAATGAGTTTTTCAGCAATACATTCCTATAAATAATCCAAAAAAAATGGCCTTTAACCTGTTAGCTATTTAAAAGGAAAACCAATTGAAAGCTTTTGAACATAGAAGTGCAGGAGACTACAAAGGTCCTTTTTGGGAAATGAATAACAAAGTCACCCATCAACTTAATTTTGAATTTGTGTACTAACTCAAATAACTGTGCCACTTTAATCTTACAGTTGAGTCAGTCAGTGAATGAAGGTGTACTACTATCGATTTAATAAATATTTTTTCCAATCAACAACTTGTGATGCCTTTAAGTGACCCACATTTATACAAAGTGAGACATTTTGATAAAACTGCTCAGCTACAGAGAAGAAAAACACGCCAGCATGTTCATCCTCCAGGCCCCCAACCCTCTGCACAATATTCCTTTCATAAACATGCAGGCTGAGGTATTTTTTAAGAAACTGAAGAGAGCTGGTATGTGGATGGCTTATAACAGAGCTGAAATTACTCCTATGGGAGCTTTCCATTATCACTATCAGATCTCCTCTGATAGTGATAATGACTACTGACCCACAGTTCAGTAGTCATTTCAAGGTTGGATGACTATACTGTACCAATCCCTCGCCACCCTGCCACAGAACACACACACACACATACACACTGTCCCCACACATGTACACTGTCTACACGCACGTACAGAAACACAAATGCCATTTAGCTCACCCATGTTAATGTATCTGCGTTAGCACCTGCATGACAAAGGCAATCTACTCTCTGCTCTGACATAGGTGTGAACAGCAGGCTTGGTAAAATTCTACAAGAACGCATCAGGTAGGTGTCAGAACATGTTCACCTCCACCAATTACTCTCCATTGTATTTGTTCCTATTGCTTGCCTAATTTCAAGACTCAAAATGTCAATATCCAGAAGAGATTGTCTTGTTTGTTATGAACATCATCTTCTGTGTAGCATTGTAGCAGCTTTCATTCCAGAAATCCCTTTTCCACCCCTATTCAAACCCCCTTCACTTGGAATCCCTCCTCCTGCTTCCCCTACTCCCCTCCTCCTTTTCTCTGCTCCTGCAAGCATTCCTGCCCCTCCCCCTCTAGTTCCTCTTGCCATTTTGTATCTGTGAAATGTTGGCAGTGTGTGCTGCTATGGCTTCGCTTTGAGCTGCAGCAATAGGCATGGTGATGTGATGTGATTGGGTGAGAGGTGGGGAAGATTGCATCAGAATATCAAGTGATTTTGTGTGTTATAATGAGAATATTTCCTCAATTTTAACATGTAGAGTATGTATAATAGTCAGTTATGTTCCTCCAACCAAAATATTTGCAATGTGGATAGTGACCTAAAGGACATTGCACTTTATCAGTTAAACTCTGACCAACAACAAGTGTATGTCAGTGGATTTCAACAAGTGATTTGATGCCTAGACATTGAGTAAATAATGTTGCTCTGATTTTTCTGAAACTGTAGTGATAAATATAGAAAGGCATTCATGGATTTTCTGAATTGAAAATTAGACTTACAAGCAGTTGTGATTATTCACATTTTTATTAGTAAGAAAGTCTGATCCATTGGTTATAGTAATATAAATAGACTGCAGGTGAAATACAAGAAAATTTACTATTAACCCAGTGCCTCAGACAATCCTGACACAATTCATATTGAGAGAATGCATGAGGGGGAAAAAAAAAGAGGATCAGATTGCTGTAGGATATAACAATCTTTTTTTATTCTCTATTCCAAGCCATCAATTAAAAATGAACATTCTTCACAGGTAGTATTATTACAAAAGGCCAAAACATTTATTTAAGGTCTTTTCATATAGTAATGGAAAGGATATACGAAAGTCTAAATCAGATAATATACTAATATTGAATGCTGTTCCAATAAACCCCTTTGTAATATTGATCAGGCTCACACACAAAGACAGATATATTCATTTCAGCTGTTTAATTGCTAATGTCTTTTACTCTGCTGTCAAGTTTTGCTGTATGTCTGTACTCACACTTCAAATTCCAAACTCATGTCTCGCCTCTGCACTTTCATCTCACTTGCTATCTAGCTCTCTTTTTCTTTCTTTCTATCCTGAAGTGGTTGTATTTCAGTTTTGGTTTCCCAAAATAAAACATCCTTTTGCCTGAGTTACCACAACAAACATTGTGGCTGTTTCAGCGTTTAGCGTTCAGCATTCAGAAAGTCTAGCCTTGTTATTTAGATGGCTTTCTTGCACCATCAGAGGAATAAACTGAATTCACATTAATTTTGAAAGATAGGCTCTTTTCAGACAGCTTGGGTGACTGCAGTGTTGATAGCCTCCATCATGTCAGAAACTGCATCAGGAGCTTCCTGGTCATCTCCACTCAGGTTCAAATTCTTTTTCAGTTCAAAGTCAATCTGTTTCTTGATAGGAGTCTCCTCTGGCTTTTCGCTAACGTCAACACATTCCTCTATCTGTGTAGCGGCAGCAACATCGGTGGATTCTATGCACTCTCCATTTACAGCAGGAAGTGCATTTACCTCAGCCACTTCCTCTGTAAGATGAGGGCTCTCTAGTTCTCCATTCTCCATCTTGCTTTCTTCCTTAGGCTCTGGGTCAGGCACATTTGCCACGAGGGTTTCAGCTTCCAATTCAGACTCAGCATTAACATCACCATCAGAAGCAGACACTGAAATGATAATCTCAGGGACAGGTTCTGCTGCATCTGGCACAGCTGCTGCCTTGGTGCTGGGGGCTTCTGCCTCAACTGATTCCTCTGCTGCTTGCATTTCAACTGGTACCTCCTCCATTGCTGCTGCTTCTGCTGCCATCATCTCAAGTTCTGTAGAGTAAGGTGCAGCTACTGTTGGATCTAACTCAACTTCTACCTGTTCTTCTGCTTTAGGCTCCACTGCAACAGTCTCTTTCTCAGGCTCTGACTCTGGTGCTTTCTCTGTCTCCAGCACTGGTTCTGGCTCTGGTTCAGGTGCTTGCTCTGGCTCTGGCTCTGGCTCTTGGTCTGCCTCTGGCTCTGGCTCTGGCTCTGGCTCTGGCTCTGGTACTTGTTCTGGCTCTGGCTCTGGTACTTGCTCTGGCTCTGGTTCTGGTTCTGATTCTGGTACTGATGCTTGCTCTGGCTCTGGTGCCTGTTCTGGCTCCAGTGCTTTTTGTGGCTCTGCAGGTGGCTCGGCCACAGGCTCAGCTTCAGAGACAAACACAGTCTCCTCCACAATGGCCTCTGGCTTGGTAACAGTCTCTGGAATGGGCTCTGGCTCTTGGTCAGTGGGCTTAGTGTCAGTCATCTCCTCTGTGCTGGCAGAACCAACCTGTGGAGCTGCTGCACTGACCTCTGGTTCTGGCAAACATTCTGGGGCTGAAGCAGGGAGCTCTTCATGTACAGCAGCAGATTCAGGCTTAACCTCAGCTAGAACAGGTTCTTCTGATGTTGGAGCAGAAGGCCCCTCTGTTGCAGCCACAGGTTCTTTTGAGAGTATCTGTTCCTCTGCTGCCACAGCTGCTGCAGACTCCTGAGCAGTTTCAAGTGGTGTTGGAGTTGGTTCTCCAGCTGCAGGCTCTGGAGCTGAAACAGCCTCTGTTACCTGTGCAGCAGCTGATTCCTCTGATACTGCAGCAGGTTCCTCGGATACTGGAGCTGGTTCCTCTGCAGCTGGAGCTGTTTCTTCTGGAACTGCAGGTTTTGGCTCTTCTGGAGTTTCTTTTACTGCAGCTTCAGTTACTGCTGCTCCAGCTGATTCTATAGCTTCCTCCACAGCCTCTGATACCACCTTGTCTCCCTCAGCTGTCACCTCATCTCCTGTGGGTGGGGCAGAACCCTCCACTGTGGTTTCCCCTTCAGCTGCTGCTTTGGTCTCATCAGTCTTCTCCTTAGGATCAGTTACATCATATCCCTTCTTCCTCCTGCTCAGTTTGCCTCCCATGGTGTCTCCTATGAAAAAAGTATATGATGGTGACATTTAAAATTATGGAATGATGGAGTGGTTTTATTATTTCATAAAACATTGTTTATTTTGGCCTGTCTCATTTGCCTTTCATGTTCAAGGCAAATTACATGAAAATACTATAAAAACCTTGTACGTGCAGTTCAAAAGCAAAAAAATATATATACTTTTACTTAAGCAACACACAGCTGTAACTTTAGAACTATATAGATTATTTACATATGTTGCAATCTGTGTATTTCTTTTAAAATATACCAAAAAGCTTAGAATGAAGCATTTTAAATAAATGAATTATTTAGTGCTTTAGTGGCACAGTAAGCTAAAGTTCTTAGCTTTACAGTTTGATTTCACCTAATACATTTTGCTATAATCCTGTTGATTAGCAGTTTTATCATACTTCTCAGCAGTATCTTGTCTAATATGTTTCTTCTGTATTCTCTTAAATATATCAGACCTGCATTAAACAGAGACCAAATACAAATGCCCAATTAAAATGATGCATTAAAGTACCTTCAAAACAGCTATGGCAGTAAAGATGCTCATTTTATGTATTGTCACGACTACAAATAGAGTATTGGTTTAGCTTAGTTTTTTCAAATATTAAAGCGTGTTCTATCACAAGGGAGAAATGGGGGAAGCCCAACTAAAAGTCCAATTTGGAGGCTGATGTTTGGAAAGCCCAGCTTTTCTTGAATACAAAAGCAGAATGTGTGGGAACCTTACTGGGATCTGTGCACTCCACTGCACTTCAGACCCTTTCAGGAATGTCAGATAAGGCTCTGTGCCAAATGACTTCACTATTCTGAGCCTTCTTTGGTTTAACTCTACAGCTATTCCTTCTGTAGTACACTCTCAGCACACCAAGTGAGTAGTCTCAAAAATATTCAACAATTATGAACCTAGTCCAAGCTGTGTATGACAGAGATCATATGGTAGTTGTTTAATTGTGTTCCACCTGTTGAACAAGTTTAGGAACCTATGTTTGGAAATAGTTTGCAAAAGTAACCTATTTATTAATATATGGTTTCACTTTTGCAAAAAGTATGTAGAGGAGATGAAAATCAGAACAAGTTTGTATAATATATATTATATGGTGCAGTCAGCTTCACACACAATGTTGAAATTATAATTGGATTTGCTGTTTGTTCAGGATCAATATAAAACACACATATTCTTTGAAAGTAAGAATGCATTATGTACTTCAGTGCTGTGGATGTAGAGGAGTATATGATTGCCCCATTGTAACTTCCTTTTAGTGACAAAATAGAGAACTGGAAGTTCAACTTTATCTCACAGACTTTCAGCTGATCCTGAAATTAGATGAAGCAATTCAGGCAACCTGTTTGAGTATAAAACGATATCCTAGAACGCCTAAAGGTCCAGCTTTGAAGAGAGAGTTGATAAGATTATTGATATTGATTCTTTTTTTCTTTTTTTTTTTTTTTGTCTGCATATATAGTTGTGGTATATGCCAAGATTGGCACAGCCATTTTTATATATATATGCAATTTAATCTAGCAACAGACAGATATAGATATTGATTCTTTTTTACTCAGGAGTGGAAACATTTTGCAAGACAGTTTGTTCGTTATTATTATTATTATTATTATTATTATTATTATTATTATTATAGCACCGGGCAGTGCCTGGGTACGGACGCGGGTGTGAACAAACCGGGAACTGTCCATAGTGCTGCAATGAAACAATCAAGACGGGATGCGCCACACGCCGGGTTGCTATTGGCTGCATGACCATTACGCCCATTAACAGTCTACTCAGCTGTCCAATGGTAAAAAAAAAAAAAAAAAAAAAAAAAAAAAAANAAAAAAAAAAAAGAAAAGAAAAATTCTCTCTAATTCTCTCTAATTATCCTAATATTCTAGTTTTACTATTTGTTTTTTTTTTTCTTCGGTAAATCCAGTTGGTGTTCCAGGCCTTCAAACCAGACAAAGCAAATTCTACACACTAAGATTACACCATTGTGGATTTTAATGTTTTATCAAACCTATCTCTAGGTAAATTCACTAATTACACTCAAACTGATCACTCAAATTACACTCAGACTGATCTGCAATCGACACCCAGCTATAGACAGAAGAAAAAATGGAAAAGGTAGAGGAGATTCATACAAAAGACACGCTACCGGTGTAGCACAGAAAACGTGGATCCTCATTAACAAAAGTGATCGGTTGGACGAAACCGGCAGTTGACAGTAATTCTAGGGTAAGCTGCAATAGGTACAAGAGAATTAGCTTCCACAATGCCCTGGCCATGAACACTTGAGCAATAAGCTGAGGGTCTCCATCCCCCATATTAGCCTCATCCCTCCCACCGCTACTTCTCCCAGCTGCTCTGCTCTTTTTGTTCGCAATTATTATCGCACCCAGAAACAAAGCTGACCACGCTGAAGCGTTTCTACATAACCAACACACTTTCATAACTTTCTCATGCGTTTTCTGTATTTCAGGCAGTTTGTAATGGTTTGACCTACTTACAACAAATTATCAAGAGCTGCTGACTAGGAAGACGCAGTAATCCTAAATCAAATTCGATCAGTGTGAGCCAGTCGATGAAAAATGCTGGTCTTTGTGACCAGAAATGTAAAAATTTGCGTAAGAGAAAGGCGAGAGGGAACAAAGGGCATGCTGCAGCACTCAGAATTGTCTTTTTCTCTTTCTTTCTTTCTTTCTTTNGAGAGGGAACAAAGGGCATGCTGCAGCACTCAGAATTGTCTTTTTCTCTTTCTTTCTTTCTTTCTTTCTTTCTTTCTTGATTGCTTGTTCTCTTACCTTGTTTTTTTTTCAGACATGGCAACTTTAGTTCATATTTAGGCTACTGTCGTTTATACAGTCATCCTTTCTTTGCTACTTATTCTTAAAATAAATTAGATTGATTTAACAAAATTAACAGGGGAAAAAAAGAAGAAGAAAGACAACAGTTTGATTTTACCTGTGTTTGTGGAGAATGCAGCTGGGTTCCTGCTGGATGTAACAGAGGTAAAAGCCTTTGGAGTGACAGCTGCACAGATTCCAACCCTGCTCTCCGAGGTGCAGCCTGAGATTGTGCTGTAACTGAGGAGTGCCCCTCACAGTTTTCTAGACATCTGTCGCTATCACAATCCAGCCTACCCTGCTCCTGCTGCGTCTGCATATACCCTCCCAGCCCTTAACTCCTCCTCTCCTGCACACACCCACTAGTGTGCTCACAACGCATATTTCTCTGTTGTATAAATTCATCTAAGGACTGAGAACTGGTAGTTATTTTAAAAGTGTCTTAAAAGTGAAATGCTACATAGCTTATACCAAAACCTACTTTCACTCTTCCCTTCCCTGCCAAAGAGTAATTCTAGAATAAATGACGGACGAAACAGCAAAACTGTCAGCCCCAACAGGAGGACAAGAAGATCATAGAGGCAATATAAATTATAGATTAATATATTTCTTCTGTAACTCCCTCCCTCCTCCTAGAGTGCCACACTATCTGAAAACCACTGATGACATTTCAGTGCTCTCTTTCAATAAAAACAATATGATATACATGAACAAAAAGGTAAATGATACAAGCAAGGGATCTCCTAATAACTTTAAAATAGCTAAAAGATCCATTTCTTACTAGCTAAACAATTTGATATCCCCTTGAACAATCCATTCATTCCTTAATCTAGAAGGTTGAGATTTACCCACAAATAAGCTTTTCCTCACTGATTCTTTTTGGTAAATTTGGGACCATTAAAGACATATTCATGCCTTTAATGGTCCCAATAATAAATATGTTTATATTATATTATATTTGAAACTTAAATAAGTACTTGAATCAATCATGTTTTTGTGGAATTAAAATAAGGCAACAAGTATTTTTAAGAAGACATCGCCATCTCCTGTCAGAAGAGCTCATAACAAAGTCAGTAGAGGGATCTTGCAAGAAAACTTTAGCTTGAATGTAATGATTTTAAAACCATATGCAAAAAATACCTATGAGACTTTTCACCTTAAATAAAAAAAATTTGATGAACAAAGTGGAAAAAGAAGTGGGGAAAATGTAAAGCTCTGGGCCTTTTGAATTTTCTAAATGTTCTGTTTTTCACACTGTAGGATCTGGTTTCAAGGTGCCACACATCATTAAGCAGAATGGTTTCATTTATCTGTTACAGAAAACCAGAAAAACAATGTCAGTCTTTCTGTTTTTCCTGCTGGCAGCACGGTTCAGCAGTGACAAAGGGGCAGGAAAGGCTGAGTTTCACATGATGCAAAACCTCTGGTATGCACTCCCAGGAGTATGACCACCATCCCAGCCAACTAACAGACTCATACATATGGGGAAGCCTGAGGAAATTATCCTGCAGTTATAAAGTAAATGTCCAAACCTCAGCTATCTGCAAGCCCTGGATCCAGTTAACCCAATGACAACACAAAGACTAAACATTAAAAAAAAAAAAAAAAAAAAAAAAGTTGTAGTTAGAGTAAGAGAGTAAGAAAGTGTGTGCTGGGATCTGTGCAGGGATATGTGAAATTCATGGGCTTTGTGGGGAAAGATTTATTATCAAGATGCTGCACGGCATTTATCCAAGTGAGTGTGAGCATATGAGCATGAATGATTAAGGCTAATGAATATTATGATTATACGAAGTAGGGGAGAGTGGGAGTGGGGGTGGGGGGATAATCACTGGCCTGCAATGGGAGAGTTGGAGCTCTGGCTCAGCCAACTGCAAAAACCTGCTGGTCTGCTGGTCTACCTGCCCATGTCATTACATCAAAGGGGACCAGCAGGGCACATGGAAAGGCCCCAATCCTTTGTTTCCCAGCATTCCTTGCTGCACTCTTCTCCTGGCTACTTTGGAAGACTTAGACCTCTTCCAACCTCCACACAGCACTAGCCACTGCAGTGTGGAGATTCCTTTACTTACATGACTTACAGTATACCCATTTGCTCTTTGGGGAGCACAGGTCATTCATGAACTTCCTCCAGCTGGTTTGATGTTTAGGTTTTCTTCTCTTCAGTTTGGAGGTGTCTCGCTGAAAAAGTTTGTGAATTGCCTCTCCCAAGGTTTCTTCCAGTTTCCTGTGGGCTATGCCTTCATGGGCTTCTTAAGCAACAGTAAATTTGTTGTTACTTGACAACGGCTCTTTATCTTATTTGTATCTACTATGATCTCTTCATCATAAATAATTGCTATAATAATGTGGAAATTAGCAATCAGACCTCACAATCAAGAATTTAATCCAAAAGGGATATATAGCAGAGTTTACAGGAAAACAATGCTGGATTGATGTTCTGTCTTCATTTGTTTAGTTTTCAAGAAGGTATGAACAGCACCATCTACTGGAGATAAATGAAAGTGAATGAATTAAGTGAAAATCACTAAAAAAAAGTTAGAACATTTTTTTAAAAATATGTAACTATACAAGCATGATATTTTCACAGGNTCACTAAAAAAAAGTTAGAACATTTTTTTAAAAATATGTAACTATACAAGCATGATATTTTCACAGGGTTATTGATTTGAAGTGTGATTAACCACACAAAATGTTGATTTAATATGTCACTGAATCATGGTCATACATCTATAAAGTGGAATTGTGTACCCTGGTGTTTCTGTATATGGTAGCATATCATTTCGTTGGTAGACTTGCCCTTGTTGTTGTTATTATTACATGTTTTGCTATTTTTGATTTATGGTGTCATTTGCTTCTGACTCTCCAACTCATTGCTAAGTCAATTATTTTAAATTGTGCATGCATTGTACATTTATTGCATGCTTTTCAGTGAATGTTCTCAGCTCACCTATGGGTATGAACATGTAAATCCAGATGTGCAACAGGGTTGAAGCCCAACCCAAAACGGGTCTGAAATAAANGGTATGAACATGTAAATCCAGATGTGCAACAGGGTTGAAGCCCAACCCAAAACGGGTCTGAAATAAATTCATAGATTAACGCGTTTTTTGTACAAAATTTATTTGTACAAAATAGTAATTAAAACAACAATGATAGGTATTATATGGAAGGAGAGGGATGCAGAGGTGCTCACAAGGCAATAAATAAATAAATATAAATCAATAAATACTCTGTCGACTTCGGTTAATTTTGCCTAATGAGACAGTAAGGATCTTTTTCGGGTTAATCAAAGGGTTTAACGAGTCCAGAAATGTTAGATAAAGAAATGTTAACAGATTGGGTGTTCACGGGATCTGGCGGGACGTCGCAGAGAGTGAATGTAACGCACCCTTAATGTGAAGGCGGTGCTAGTGGTGGCCAGACAGCAGGGCCTTGCCTTTGTGGTTGTAGAAAGAGAAGATGGCTCCCGTTCTGGAAAAACAGCTCCCGGGCGCAGTTGTGGCAGGCGACAATAATAATGAAGAGGAAGAAGGACAAAACCTTTGGCAAGTTAATTGTTATTGTTTTAAAGGCGTCATGGCTGCTGAGCTCCTTCACGAAAAGCCACAAAGGTTCTGTTTGTGCTTTGTCACTGCCGGTTCCTCCCTATCAAACACCGGCCCGGCTAGCTGTAACGTTAGCATAACTGAAGCTGTGCGGTCAGTTTGCTTACTGTGGTTTAGCGCCTCAGCTAATGTCAGCTAACTAGGCTACCGTTCATTGGTAGCTCATCAAGGTTTGCCACCAGCGAGATTCTTATAAAAGCTTTATGGTTACATGTACCCTATGGACATTATTAGAGAAATTGAGAAAAGCATTTGTTATATTGCTTGTTTCGACATGCTTCACGTCAAGATAACAGCTAAATAGTTAGCTCTTTCATGCAGGATACAACAAGCTAACGGTAACAATGTTAACAAGCTAACAACCGGCTACATTATGCAAAAGGTTTTAGTCAATAATTATCAGTTTGTATCATATGTTTTCAGGAAATAAAACATGACACGTTTTATGAATCTAGATTCTTATTTCTAATCTGTCGGTAAATGGATATGGATTTATGGTGGTTTTAGCATTTCCTGTTTTTCTGTGATGTGGGCATATCACTGAGTTAACTTAAAATAATGAAATGTTATCGCCTAAATTTGGCATTGTGCAACTTATATCTTATCAACTTAGCCGCCGAATTGTTGACAGCGCAAATTTCAGGTTGTGAGCTGACATAAAGAGCTGCCAATGTACTACTTGACTGTTATTTCTTTGGCTAACGTTAGAAGAATCTTTCTTTATCAGTATCTGACTGTATATTTTGTTACCGCTTGTAGGACTTCCATACTGAGTGAAGTTTCAACTCGATCAAGTTCAAAGTTGCCATCAGGAAAAAATATACTGGTATTTGGTAAGTACTACTTAAAACTGCGATAGTAAAACTGTTTTGTTTTTTTTTAATGAGAACGACTAGTGAGGCAATATAGTTTATTATAGTCATTTGGAATGTTGGAATGACCATGATGTATAGGCACTAGTCAGTGTAATAATTTGAGCTGTTGTTGTAACACATTCATATAAAATGTATATATAAAGTATTATTATGATGCGATTGCTTTAATAATAATAATAATAATAATAATAATAATAATAATATGTTTGACCTCTGCTTCCAGGGGAGGATGGATNTAATAATAATAATAATAATAATAATAATAATAATATGTTTGACCTCTGCTTCCAGGGGAGGATGGATCTGGAAAGACAACGATTATGGCAAAACTTCAAGGTGCCGATCATAACAAGAAAGGGAGGGGGTTGGAGTATCTGTACTTAAATGTCCATGATGAGGACAGAGATGGTAAGTTTAACTGCTGTAGCTCTTTTGCCATTACTTTACTACACTATTCTTTTGAAAATAGAAAATAATTGTCTTGTGTTTTCCTTTGCAGACCTTACTCGGTGTAATGTATGGATTCTGGATGGGGACCTACACCACAAAGGCCTACTCAAGTTTGCTGTTTCAACTCATTCAATACATGACTGCTTAGCAGTGTTTGTTGTGGATATGTCACGGCCCTGGACCATTATGGAGTCACTGCAGAAGTGGGCCAGTGTGCTACGTGACCACGTGGACAAGCTCAAGATCCCACCTGAGGAGATGAGAGAAATGGAGCAGAAGAGTGAGTAATGGTTGACTATGTCTACCTCAGTTGGACTCATAGTGAGGGAGGTATGGAAATGAAATGCCTTTCTTTGTTAAATCTTAAATGTATTCTGACCATCTAGACAAGGCTTTCATTTTGAAATTCAACATTTAGGTGACAGTCACATTTTATTTGTTCTACTGGACTCAGCTGGTCATTCCAATCCCCAAACCACCTTTTTAGTAGATTGGTATAAAGTTCATTATGAAGGTCATTTCTGTCATTTTGTGAAAGCATTTGATGACATCCCCAAATGTCCAGGTTTCCTTCCAGCTTACTGCAGGTTTGAGTTTCAAAACAACAGTGTGTCTGTTTTGAGTATTGAAAGTGCTGGACAACAAACTCAAGCTGCAACAAGAAGCTACATCTTCCACAGAAGATGTAGCAGTTTGCCTCTATAAAGTGAATATTAGTACAAGTCACATTAAATTTTCTGCACTTCTAGCAACCTTCTAGCATTTAATATTTTGAATCGTCATTATTTACTTATTTTGTGACACAAATGATATTAAATTCAGTGCATTTCTAGTATCTGGCTAATATTTTATATTTTTTTTTAGTAATCCCTGCTATTTATTTATTCATTTGTTTGTTTCTTTTTTAATTAATCAATATCAAAAATCAATTAATATTAATTAATTAAGAGCAGTCAGGACTGGTTTATATAGACTAGTGTCTAAAATTATTACAAGCTTGGAATTTGTTTTATGGTGTGAATATTTGGAAATGTGACTTTATGGTCATGTTGTTGATTTGTATATCCCAGGAAAGAGATAAAAGCAAAAAGCACTCAGAAACAGTGTCTGAAGAAGCTCAGGGTGGCAGCAAATGGAGGCTTACGCAATAAGATCTGGACTGCCTGACTGGCTGCTGAAAGGATAGAAGCTTGCTTCCTGCCTAGCATTGAAGGCAACTTAGCACCATATAACATTACACATTGTCATGGATGATTCTAGGTCATCAGAAAGGCCCGTGATCCTCAGCTGGGTGTTCTTACTGCAGGCGAATTGAACAGATCAATGCCGAGATGATTAGATGCTGTGTTCTTGTTAATTTTAGAACCGATCATCTTTGGCTTATGAACAGTTCCTCTGTGTTCTGAAAGATTGTAGCCTTTAAAACAAGTATGTGTATGTGTGTGTTCAGCCTGCAGAGTTTTACAGTATGGGTTTGTCTGCATTCAGAGGTTGCTTGCTGCCATTGTTTTAAGTCAGAAATGACTAAAATGAAATCAGAATTAATGATTTGGATTGGTTTTATGGTGTAAATAATCAAGAGCTGTTACTGTATGCATTATCAGTAGGAGCTAACACATCTCGCTACACAGTGCAAAAAATTTCACATAAGGCCCATGGATGCTTTGGTCAGTTTTTGAGGCTTAATCTGATTTTTGACATCTACTGGCCAGACATTTCCTGGGCTACTCCAAGCCAAGCCTTTCAACCCCAGCCACTGACATGACCCACATTCCACTTTAACTGAGGGATGTCATCTAAATGAAGCGTCTTCCAGAATCTAATTTGTGACATCAATGATAGATTGGTATGACCAATCTAAATGTGTGTGTGCGTGAATAAGAGGGACAAAGATGCACAGACAGAGAGACTGAAAGAGAGGCTGAGTGGGGAGTTTGTGCGAGTGGCTTTTGTCCAGGCTCTCTTGCAGGCGTCTTGCATCATGGTTCCCTCCCCTTCAGTAGCAGCGTCAGGGAAAGGAAGGGACATAAAGTGAGTTGGTGTGAACTCAGTAAGTGGGCTGGACATTGAGACGCTGGCTCTGCTGTAACTGGAGCAGACTAGCTGCTGGAGCCGCCTGCAGACCAAATTACTGGATTAACCTATTGCTGGACCACACACACACACATACACACACACACACACACACACACACACACACACACTGAAATGATAAATATTTCACTCTGTGATTCCTGTGAATTCTAACAACACAGGAATTCTTTATTCAGCTGTATAATGTGGTGAAGGTGTGTAGGCAAACATGATGAGTATTTTGTTTTGACTCTGTTTAACTGAAAATAAAGGAAAGCAAGTTGCTTGGAAACTGTACGAAATGGTTTTGGCTGTGCTAAAGCTAAACATATAAATGGGTGGACTAACTGGTCACCAGTTTAGGACTAATTTGGACGTGTTTCATGTCTCCAGTAACAACAACCACCTTATTAGATGTTCCGTTCTTATTGAGAACTTGTTTTAACCAAAATGGGAACTTTCTTTGCACGTTATGCAGATATATTTCATCTTTAGATTAGCTTTGAATGCAACCACCAAACTCAACAAGAAGCAAGTAGGCTAACTAATTATAGCTTTTATCGGGAAGGTTGCCACCAAACTCTTTCATGACTACCAGTGGTATTCTACAGTTTAGAAGACATATATGCTTAGACAGCTATCTAAGAATATCTTGATTGTGTGAGTCAGTACTATTTGACCTCACCTTTATTTGTAGAACAAAGTCACTCTGTGGTTTTCACTTTCATTTGGTCTCTAACAAATTTGGTTTGTCACTACAATAACACCACAGAAACAATAATAGAAAGTAGATTTCATAAGCTGTCAGGACTGTGAGCCTGGCTGTGTGGAGTTTGCATGTTCTCCTTGTGTGTGTGTGTGTGTGTGTGTGTGTGTGTGTGTGTGTGCGTGCGTGCGTGCGTGCATGCGTGTGTGTGCAAGCAATTCCTTTCTCTACCCATTTATCCTGGGAAGAGTCGTGAGATCTTAGTATCCACTGGTCGAGAGGAACACTATAACCTGGACAGGTAGCGTGTCTATCACAGGAAAAACACACAATTGCATTCACGCCTAAGGGCAATTTAGAGCTTCCAATTCACTAACCTGCATTTGTTCAGAGGATGGATAGATGATTTCTGCTGTATGTTTCTGCTGTTGTGTTATTGCCCAACTCTGATTATAATCAGTGCCTTTTTGAATGTGATATTATCATCTCTGTTGTGTCTGACAGTCTCCTTGCTATTTGCCATGTCTAAATGACTCAACACACAAGCACAACACAAACACAGCCCAACATATTAATGCAGACTTGCTGGATTTGTATCTATGAATGGTCCCCTTTTTCAGTTGCTATACATTAGTTCTAATTGTTGGAGAGTATCATTGTTGGCTTGCACTTGTTAGCACAAAGGCTAAAATGGGAAGAGTCAGTCTGGCTTTGTAGGTCATCCCCCAATTGCATTCCCAGAGCTCCTGAGGAAGCAGGCCATTGCTTCCGGCATCAAAGATCCCTCCACCTCACACAGCAGCTGATAGATCATAGCCTTAACATCTCCAACAGCACAACAATGAACTTTTCATTGGAGGTAGGGATTTTGGTTGTTAAAGGTGCAAAGAATCTGCAGTATTGACCTCAGTTAAAAGTTTAAAACATTTATGTAGGCATGGGTTGAGAATAACTTATAGTTCTCAGCCCATGCCGAATAAATGTTTAAGGCTTCTGTGTCTTGGTTGGTAAAGGATGAAAATGCACTTTGAGAGGACATTGTTTCTTTCAGTTTGTGTAAATATGTTGATAGAATCTTCAAAGAATCAAAAAATTACAGTCAATAGAATGTATGTAATTGTAAACCATTGAAGTGTAAAGAGAGAAACAGAGCCTTCCTGTTCTTTGAAATCATCTGTATTGCAATGTTTTGCTTTCCAAGTTACTTGAGAGCAAGTAACAAGCAAGTAAGTAATGTGCATACAGTCAACAGAAATTGAGTTTGTGCCATATAACCAGTAACACATCATACATGCTTAATCTTATGTAAAATTTATGTAAAATTAAAAAAAATAATTTGGCCTCATTGAAATAAACTATCTCAACTTATTCTTAAGCTGTGTTTAAAGGCCCTGAACAGCCAAAGAGCATCAACACAGGCATATTCACTGATTCCATCTCTTCTCAGGGCTGTGCGGTCTTTCTGACTCTCCTACTAGTATTCCTGTACCTGGTGGGGTGGGACAGCTTGCACCTGTAATTCTTTTAAGTACAGTACATGCAACATTCACTAAATGTTGCATTCAGTGCTTAAATGTCTTTTTTTTTTCTTAGAAGAGTTGTGAAATATAAATATAAAGCTAGTTTGTTTTGGTTAGTTTTGTTAAAAGCTAAGCATAAATTTCATAAAGCATAAAGAAAGTGCAAAGGTGAGGCAAATTAGGAAATTGGGAACTAAAAAGAATCAGCTTTTTAAATCTTTCTTCCACTTGCTATATTTATAGTAATGGTTTGGTTACACTTGTCTTTTTTTCTCCTGCCTCTCCAATAGTGGTAAAAGCGTTCCAAGAGTACACAGAACCGGAGGATGCTACCCCATCTTCTCCCCAGATACGGGCCCCGACAGCAGGGGATGACGAGGGTGTTGTACTGCCGCTCGGAGATGGCGCGCTCACTCACAACCTGGGCATTCCAGTGCTAATAGTTTGCACAAAGGTACACGATTCTCACAGCCCAAATATCCCATTGTTAGTTTTTTTATGTGTTCCAAGTGTCTTGAAAAGTGTCTCATAACTCTGCTGTTAGACATGTTACCAGTCGTCACTCATGCTGCCACTACAGCTCCTCTGTTAACCCTGTCAGAAAGAAACAAACACTGGCTCTATGTCACAGTGTCGTGCATTTACATGCATGCCACAAAATAAGACATGCACTCATAGAGGTGCATTGGACAGCATGCAGGAACAGCCAGACTGAATGACAGCAGTCCAGCCTGACAGCTCGCACTCTGTGTGATCTAACAGCTGCAGACTACAGCTCTGGACTGCTCAAAAATAATCAGTCACCTAACAAATCAATCACTTGTCAAAGTGACAGGACATATAGTATGAATACGTGTGATTAGAGTCCATTGTGCTCAGTATGTCAGACAGGCTAAGATTAGGGGTTAAAATGAGTGGAGCTTTTTACAGGTGTGTGTATGTGTGTGGGTTTATGGAAATGAGCTTAATGTATTTGTGGTCGTGTCCATTGGATTGAGGAGTATGTCAAAGTGCTCCTTTTGCCTTTATTATCCTCAGATAAGATCTGTCCATCAGCGACAGCCTGTATCCTCCTGAGCCACTGAATGGTTTTCCAGAACTTCTTTCCAGCTGCCTGAAAATCATTTTTGACAGCTTTCCTAAATTCTTTTGACACCTAGAATTCAACTCCTGCTAGTGCCTGTTCACCAGCCCGAAATTAGGTGGGTTAAGCAAGGTCGGAAGTCGTCCATGAACAGCCGGCTGGTGTCCACTGCTAGTGTCTTCCAGTGGGCTATTGGGTTTCCATAATGACAAGCATATTTGGGCTCAGAGTAGTTATTCTTTTCCATTTAAAGATAATCAAATGTCTACTCTTTTATAGTGTACTTTGTAAGCCAGTGTTCTCTAATAAAAGGAGAAAAGGAGACATAAAAGGCTGCCATTATACTTGATTGTTAACCCTCTAGGCAAAGACAACTTCCGATGAACATCATGCAGACCTCAGCAGAGCTTCACATGCTCATTAGTATTAGGAAACTAACTGTCATGGTGACTGCTATTATTTATTTATTTATCTTTGTCGAGGTCACATGAACAGTCAGGAAGTAGATATGGATTTATTTGCTTAGGTAATTATCAAACCATTTATCATCAGTCAATCATCAAATCGATCAAACCATTATTCTCTTTTTTTTTCGAATGTCTTTGGAAAAGGAAAAACTTTGTTAAAACTGTGTTCTCTGTTGGCTTTCACATTGAGCTTAACATCTCAATATGTATATCGAGATGTCAAGATATCTAATAATGATAGTGAGATATCTAATAATATCTCACCTCCACTGTGAGCACTTATGGAAGTTCCACTAGCACCCTGTCTGTGACAGACAGACCAGTCACCTGAATGTTACAAGAAAGATGTCACTGCAAAATAATTTTCATGCATTTCAATGCAGAGTAATGGAGCAACTTAAAGGAAACCTGGGGGGAAATTGGCTATGTGTTTATTTATACTGTATGACTTGTTCTGCCTATTTGACCTGCTGTCTGGTATGGCCACATTTAATTTGAGGAAGTGGCTGCTTGGCACTCCCTGAGTCACACTAAGCTGGTGTCAAGGTTGTGTGAGTATTGTCAACCCTCTCCCCCTTGTGCTCACAGTGGAGTATTACAAACTTTTGAGAGAGAGGGTGGGGCTCTGTTACCTGAATTATACCATTGTTTTGCTATTTGGAGCAGATTGGGGATAAAAAGGAGGTGGCAATAAAAGAAAAAATGGTCAGTGCAGAGGGACAATATCTAGAACATGTAAGCTTGAAGAGAAAAGCAGAAATTTAAGAGGTTTGTTAGGGCTGATATGTAAGGGATGACATGGCACAGAATGTTGTGACATTGTTCTGTGTCATTTGAAATGACTGTACATCTCTCTTTGTCATTCTTTTGCTCCTCAGTGTGATGCAGTCAGTGTATTAGAGAAGGAGCACGACTACAGAGAGGAGCACTTCGACTTCATCCAGTCCCACATCAGACGATTTTGCTTAAAGTGTATCCTTATATGCTAAATAATTTCTATTGTTACCACATTCTCAATGTCAAGCTTTTTTTTTTTTTTTTTTTTTTGTTAGAAGCAGCCAATATTCACTTTCGTTTATCCTCATCTTTGTCTCAACTGCTGCTGCCTTAACCTGACCAAACAGATGGAGCAGGCCTGATCTACACCTCAGTGAAAGAGGAGAAGAACCTGGATCTGCTTTACAAATATATAGTACATAAAATGTATGACTTCCAGTTCACCACAGCTGCCTTAGTGGTGGAGAAAGATGCAGTGTTCATGTAAGTGAAGCCCTTCAGAGACTTTGACATCTTTTTGCTTCCTTTACCATTCAAACACCTCAAAATGACATTCACATTTGAGTTGTTAAAAAAACTGAGCTGATCACAGGCAAAGGAGATAATCAACACAAAAACATCTAACAATTCGCATGTTGCACATCTCTTCTGCCTATACTCTTCTTGAGCTGAGGTTAACAAGGTTAATGTCCAACTCTGCACAAAACACTTGAAAATCATCTTTTAGAAAGACTGAAAAATGCTCTGCTGAGAGGTTAAAGATGTTATGTCACAGAGCTCTAATACCCTGTGATTATAAAAATGGTATTTCCATAGCTGTCATCAAGTGTGATTATAAATCTGTGATTGTTCAACTATGGCATTGACAGTCACATTTATTAATACCCCCACCCCCCATGTCTCAAAAGTCACTGATACTGTCATAATTTCACCAGTTAGCTATTATTATCACTAATTCAATATGGATTTGCCTGCTTCTATTTTCTTTCTATGAATTATTTTAGTTTCAACCTATATAACTATAAACTACTGTATTTACTAAATGATTTAAATCCTTCCATACAATGAAAGTAAAATATATGTTCCTTTTTGATAGTCCATCTGGATGGGATAATGAGAAGAAAATCGGAATTTTGCATGAAAACTTTACAACAGTAAGACCGGAGGATCCATTTGAAGATTTCATCATAAAGCCTCCAGTACGAAAGGTACAGCAAAATGAAAACGGACTAAATGTAAACTTTAAGACACTGAACTCAGTGTTTGATAACTTGTTGCCATTGACATTCTGTCTCCTTGGCCTTATTTTTTATTTTATTTTATTTTTTTAAATGACTCTCTCTCCTAATTGCTCCACCTCACAGTTCGTTCATGACAAAGAGATAAATGCAGAGGACGAGCAAGTATTCCTAATGAAACAACAGGTATGTGTTGACCTTCCTGCTTGTGTGTCTCATGCTGTCAGGAATGCCCCATTTTAATATCTGCGTCATGTAGCCGGACTTTGGCATTCCAAAAAGTAAATTAAACAAATACATTTTGAGCATTTGTTCATCAGTATGAACTATTTTGTTCTTTCCTGAAACTGTTCATAAGATGCTTTTAAAAATTGTTTTCTGCTTCTATAAGAGAAATACAGTAGACGTGTTTGAACTTCTTGATATCTGAATTTCTATACATGAGGGTTATGTGTTTTGAATGCTGTGCTTTATTGAAAGCTGCCTCACTGAACTTAATAGTAACATACAGTGTTATCTGAACATTCCCCAAAATTGTAAGTTCTCAAGATAAAAAAAAAAAAAGTCATCCCATCATCAAACTCAATTACTGGGGAAAAAAAAACATAAACCTAGATTTATAGTATATACAAAAAAATGTTTACAATAAATAGATTTTTATGAAAGTAAGCAATTCATTTTTTGATTTCTTTAGGTTCATTCATTTAGGTTCATTATATTGTACTTGCTATTAAGAAATTCACGCTTTGAATTCACAGAATGACAAAACTGACCTTTATGGTGATTGTGTTTTGAGGTTATGTTTTCACCACTGTTGGTTACCTAGATATCTGGAAAAAAAAAAATTAAAAAATACAGTTATGGTTAATATTTAGTAGTCAGATAACCAGGATTCACTTATTCATTTTTTTTTCTTTCTCTACAGTCTTTGTTAGCTAAGCAGCCAGCAACACCAACAAGAGGAGCAACAGTAAGTGTCTTTTTTTTGGATACACAGCTCAGCCATTTGTTTGCGGCCACAGTCTCATGCTGTTTTCTTTGTTGCAGGAGTCTCCAGGGAGGACAGCCTCAGGTTCCCCCAGGCCTGCGGGTCGCGCCGGACAACCCAACGTGACCAGCGGCTCACCAATGACTGCTGTCAAAAAGCCTGATCCGAACATGAAAGGTAGGAGCCCTGTAACCACTCTGTCATTTAAATTGTCACGTCTGAGCACTAAACACACTGAGCACTCCACTGCTTCTCCCAGTAGCATGAAGTAGTGATAGATACAAACAGGTAAAATCAACCTTACTAATTGCCCCTGTTTTGCTGAATTATATTGTCTGCTTTGAGCTTTGTAGTAAAAAAAAAAAAAAAANAAAAAAAAAAAAAAAGAAAAAAGAAAAGTGCATTAACGTGCATTTAAGATGTAATGTGAGCATCTTTCTCCTATAGTAAATGCTCCAGCTTTGCCCCAAAGAGGTAATTCAATAATGGCCATAACAATGGATTCCTGCAGCTCCTGAACTGGTCACACTGAATATTGGCATTTTCTCTATCATAAAATATAACCAGGAACTAGTGCGTGCCATCTTAAAGTAGTTTGAGTGTTGTACTAAAGTAGTTTGAGTGTTGTACAGAGATGTACTAAGCGCTGCCTCTTTTAGTCTGAAATTGCAATGCAATGTGGAGAGAAAATTGGACAATAAAAAGACATTTTTAGACATTTGATTTTCTGTGAAAACAAACTAGAAGCTCAAAAAAAAAAAATACTTCAAGCTACAGGGAATAAATGTCTTTTTTTTTTTACAATTTTACCATCATATTTAGCATTAGTTTTTAGTCTTTCTCAGTGTTTTTGTTTCCCTTAAGTTGATGATATATAAGAATATACTGTATAAGAATCCAAGAATACCAGTAAACGCAATGACCAGTTGATTTTCGTATGAGCAAAATTGAAGTACACACCCAAGCTCATTGCAACCTAAAAAAAAAAAGTGCCCCGAGATTACCACAGACCTGGCTGAGGTTATGTAAATGTGCCTTATTAATATTTACAACTTATTTATAAAATGCATGTTTGCTATCCTGAGCAAAGCTCATTTTTATGAGGAAAAAGCGGTCTTTTAAGGTCCTTTTTCTCCTGCAGGGGCGGCAGCCAATGAAGGAGTGCTGGCTAACTTCTTCAACAGTCTGTTGAGTAAAAAGACTGGAGCCCCAGGAAGCCCAGGGAGCGCAGGAACTGGAGTGGTCGGAGCTGGAGTGCAAGGCTCCGCCAAGAAAACAGGTACTATTGCACTCATCTCCAATCTGAGTCAAAACAACAGACATTCTGTTTCCTAAACCTCCTTCTTAGTGGTTACCAGTCATGCTTTCAGGAGCTGTAAAAGCTCATTGTTGGCTGTAGCCATCATGTAGATCTAGATGTCTGTCAGAGCATCATGTCGGTCCACATTTAAGTTAGAAGGTGAGAAGGATTACAAACGGGGCCAGTTTTTGATAGACTGTGGACAATTCTGTGTGGAGGTTTATCTCTGCAGCCTGACAAAGAAGGTTAATAAAGGAGATCAGTTTCCATCTTTGACGGCTATGACCTCTAGACATCTGAAGAAGCTGCTGACAGGCCTGTATCACCCTGTTTCACATGACTGCAGAGATGCAATCACAAGCCCTCAAACAATGTCCATCAGTCACGTCATATTCTGTTGCTGTCTTGCCACATCATGCAGTTTTAACTAAATTGTTAACCTTTTAATATCATACCTAAGTAACATCAGTTGTTTTGCATGTTAACAGTCTTGTTTTGTTCCAGTAGATCCATTTGCTTAACTTTCTTATATTAATTTTGGGCAAACATATGTGAAATGAGGATAAGGAAAATGTTGCATTAACTCATCTCTGCCTGAGTCCGTTGCCTTGTAGTTTTTGTTCCAGCACTGAGCAGCACTAACATCTCTGTGAAACTCAACTGGAAGGAGAATGCATGACTATATGTTCTCTTTGTCTGATGATTAGTTTTGCATGTGTGTTAGCTGTGGCAGCACGCCGTCAACCTCCAGCATGGGACCGTATCATCTTCCAAGCCCCATCCATCCGCTTGCTGGCCATAAAAGCTAATTCATGAATACTTGCAGAAGCTACAGGAGATTACTTTTGGCTCTTTTTTTGTCTCCTGTTTTTTTTTCCAAGGGCAGAAGCCGGGTTTGACTGATGTCCAGGCTGAGCTGGACAGGATGACTCGCAAACAAGACTCCATGGTTTCAGCTAACAACATACAACCGCCGACAGAGAACGAAGCGTGAAGGCAACAAAGTCAACCGCATCATCCACCACGTTAACACTTACAAAACACACAAACACGTACATGACGAGCGCAAAACATTGACCAAAATTCCCAATGTCTATCTTATTCAGCACACACAGTGGTTTCGCCAAAATGAGTTTCAGATGCTATCGGATATGTTGGTGTTCTGGTGAGATGGGGGGGGGGGGNGGGGGGGGGGGGGAGAGATGACAGAGATGCTGCTGTTTGCAGGACATTGAGCATTGAACACTTGGCTTTATTTCTGTCCTCTCTTCCAACTGTAAATGTTATTTCGTGAAGGATGTCAGTTTAAGGCAACGTGTGCACACAGTCCCTGGGAGCCAGCCAGATGTGCTGGGCTGTTGGCCCCTCAGCTTCTGGAGTAAAGCACCGTTACCTCATGTGTTGCAGTAGTGGAAATACAGTATACTGGTCTCTGGTTTAGCTAATTTAACGGAAGGAATTTGGTCGCAATTGGAAAGGTATTTAAACTCTAAATATGTTTGAGGAAAATAATTAAAATACTCGCAAGCATATGCAGTATGTAAAAATGTTGGATGTGATACTGATGTATTTATACAAAAGTTTCCCCGTATTTTATGATCCCGTGTACCACTTATTAGTTTAAGGAAACATTCAGCTGTATCACACACATGTTAAAATGCCACAGATGTCATGACTGTAATATGACAGGCCCAGATAGCTAATAGCATACATACCATTTGCCCCGTTAAGTGGGCCCTAGTCATCTCAAAGGATTCTGTAAATACAGATACAAAATGCAATTCTGTCCAAATTCTGCAAAGAGGTTGTGTGACTAAATGAGAGTGATTCGGTTTCGACAGGCATGGAGGGCGGCTACAGGTGTTTGGTGTGTATATTTGGAGGGTGTTGGGCAGCGTCTTTCCTACTATAACTCCCAAGTGCCTGGCACAGTTTGTTGTTTGTGTCATTGTAGAGGTGCTTGTCTACATTTGAGGAAACGCACTATAGCACCGTCGGTTAAAAGGTTTTTTTTGTCCATTTCTTGTCATCCAAATATTTATTTTATTTTACATTTTTGTTTTTGTACAAGCCTGTGGTCTCTTATTTTTCAGAAATGAAATTTGTGTGGCCTAGTTGACAATGTTCAATAGAGCAATAGATTGAATGCCTTAAAAAAAAAAACTGTAAAGGCTGCTGGTAGTTAGAAGAAACCACATGTTGGAACATTTGGGTCCCCCAAACGAACACTCACTGTGGTTTAAACCACTTGCTTTGTGGCCAAAACACACACAATGATTTTCTGTGGTTTGAACAAATGGGTTAGCATATCCTTCAGTGTTTGAGCACTGTCCTTACTTGGTTTCACATGTTTTTATCCACGCTGTACTTCGCATGTCAGTTAAAACATTCCCAGTTTCTACATGATGTAGCTGTAGGAACACATCTCTGTAGGAAATGTTTGTCCAGTCAGGGCTTTGTGTTTGTGGTCTCTTTCAGTACCCATTTATTTTAAAATGATAACATTTGCCTTCAATACACAGCTAACGGTTTGTCCCACTGGACGCCCTACCTTTACAGGATTACTCCTGGGGGTTGCTTAATTGTCTTATGCCATTTCTGTCCTTTTTTTTTTTTTTTTTTTTTTTAATTAAAACGTTATAATGTACCATATTGAATAATCTGTAATTTTATTTATGGATTCATGATACCATAGTCTAACCAAAACATGAATTAGGTGTGCATTGTCATTCTTAATTGTGTATGCAAGGCCCTACTTAATCCTGTGGCTATAGCACCTCAGCAGCTTTCACAGATTTCATGCCAATTGTGAAGAGAGCAGCTCTTGAAAGAACAATAGCATAAAAGCTAAATTGGAGAGCATTGGTACATGGAACCAAAGATGCATATTAGTCCCTATTTTATGCTTGTTTAGTTGTTAGTGATCCATGTGATTAACCAGTGGCCATTTTTTGCCTTCCTTTACATGGAGCCTTCGAATTCCACAAGTCACACCTGCCTGTAAACTCTGTTTTACATAACACCCTGACTTGAAGTTATGCATTGGAGAAACAAAAATGGCTTGAACACATAAGCACACACATAAGCATAAGCACACAAGCATATCTGTAGTTTTAGAAGAAGTTAGGATGTATTATGGCAGAGTTTATTCTCATTTGGTTTGAATACAGTGCAGTTAGGGTTTAACTTTTTTTTTTTTTTTTTTTTTTTTTTTTTTTTTTNTTTTTTTTTTTTGTATTCTGTTTGCTCTTTAAGGGAATAACCACAAGATCACTTTGGTGTGCAGTCTCTGCGCTTGTGTAATTACAAAATGATAATGCTACAGTTGCTCTGAATTTACTTTTGATCATAATGAAGCTATTGTTGTTTTTGTTTAGTTAGTTTTTGTGTCTGGGTGGATAGTGCACCTGAGGATCTGCTGAACTAGATTAAGCACAATACAAGAACAGTCAGGAGACACAGCACCACTTGTTGAAATAAGCACTTTCCCTTGGACACTTGTATCGATTCCCTGTTGCTACAGTTAAAGCTGCAGAATACATATTTTCCTTCTTGCCTTACACCTTTTTAATAGTGAACGGCTCTTACCTCCACAATAGGTTTTGTTATTCATCAGCATAAAATACTGCTTAAATTATGGAAGGTGCCCCTGGTTATTCAGAATCACATGTAATAACCCACTTCTTTTAATGATATTGTGAATTTAATATAATTTTCGAAAAATCATTGTCATTACACCTCACTAAGGATTCTGTGTGGGGCATCTTGAAATAGATTAACTTTTTTTTCAGGTTTGTCCTCTTTGCCCATGTAACATGTTGTTTGTGTTTACTTACTGCTTTGACATGTTTTGTTTTTGTTGACCAGTATAGTTTTAACCAGACACAGAAAAATAATTGTAATATCACTCTTTAATCTGATCAGTTTGATTTTTCCTCGGTGAAACATGGCCACATTTGTGAAAAAAAAAAAAAAAANAAAAAAAAAAAAAAAAGTCATTTTGCTGAGTTCAATGAAGTGCTCTCATGCTGCTTGGTTTCAATGTTTGCACTTGCTCTTTGTACAATTCGATATTACTCCCAAGACTGAATGATGAACAGGTGTAACTTTTTTTTTACACAAACTTTAGTTACAAATAACGCCCTCTTCATGAACTGAAATGCCTTTGACCATTACTGACAGTATACTGTACATCTATAGGAGACTACGGTATAAGCTTCTGCTTCCAGTCCTTTTTATTCAGGATAGCAAGACTTTGTAACCACACAGCTGGCTGCATTTTCAGTCCTGAATTAATTCCGAAGTTTGATTGTACGACTTTAACACAGATCTGTAGCCTCTAAGCTGCTGTGTGGATTCTAGCTTCTTATGCCTAAAAAGATAAGGAACATGTCTATCAGACCTGGCTTCAATAAAATCAAGAAACCAAACTCTTACTTTCACATCTATGTCTTTATTTAAATGTGTATTGAGTTTTTGTGTTACAACAAACCTGAGGATTGCTGTTGAGGTTTTTTAAAATGTCCCGTTAAAAGTCTGTCTCCTGGACCTTGTGTGGTCCATGTATCCTTCACACAAACACAAGCTTAGGTTTTTATTATATTTCAATATGGCCATGTTACTGTACAGTATATTGTAGTCCAAAAAAAAAAAAAAAAAAANAAAAAAAAAAAAAAAAAAGCATAAGTTTCTTCTACAAGTCATTTTGCTCCAGATTTTGTTTTCTCAGTAGAAATTAACAAGGGTTTCAGATATTTTGGATTCCATTACATCTTGTCATCAGTGAGATGTATACTGACCAACTGTAGAAGCACTATCGAGGTAAAGATCTTTGTTTCAGATCATGTAAACTTTAATGTTTTCCAACATCTCCAGGTAGCATTTTAAAAGCCAGAAAATCCATGAGAGGGCAGTAGGGCACAGGGAAGCACACAGAGGGATGTTCCTGAATAAGTTCAACCAGATTTAAAACAGGATTTAAAACAAACAACACATCATTATAAGGAGAATTCCAAGTTGGACGTTCTGCGACATTATGCACCATGTCCTTTTCAGAGAAGAATTGCAGTAACGATTACAGTTTCAAATATATTAAAGATAACAGCAAAAAGCTATTAAGCTTCTCAAACACTGAACAACACAACAGTGATGAATGCATAAGAAGAAATACACTATAACTGGGAATATTACATGAATAATTTCATCAGGCCCGGTTGGATGTAATAGAGCTCACAGACGCAACAGCCCGGAATGAGAAAGGACCGGTTGATTTTTTTTTTTTTTTTTTTTNTTTTTTTTTTTTTTTTTTTCCTACGGTGGAGAAGAAGCTACAGAAGAGCAACAAAACGCATTGGGGCTCGGTCCGGTCGGCGTGGTTGCGGCTGGCTTTCTGCGGGCTGTTGGGGAACGCTTCCAACGTGTGCACAGCCTGCACAAGAATGTGCACTTTTTCCTGAGGGGCGGAGACAATCCTGCTTTGCATCAATAGCAAGTCAAACTGCGCAGGCTGCTGAGCCGCAGCGTTAACTTTACACAGCAGACAATGAGGGTTTCTCCGGGCTCCTCTCGGCGGTGATGGGCGGCTGTTTTTCCGCCGTAGGGACTCACGCTGCCCAGCATGCGTTGTTTTCAGCGTTGAACTAACGAGAATCGTCCTTAGTGAAGTGACACAGGGATTCGAACAAGTGACCCGCCTAACAGTCAAAGTGAGGAGATCTGAGACGCAGCCTGCAGCCAGGAAAACGTTCCGCGGACCTCAGCCTGCTTTTCCTGCGTGTTCGCGTGGAAGGTCACCTAGCTCGGCTGTTTCCCGTGGGCTGGATATGAAAAGTGGACTGTCTGGTTTGTTTTCTTCATCCACTTCCAGCCTGCATGGAACAAAGTGTGCTTTCTGTCACGCAACCTGCGCTGTGAGCTCGATCCGGGCAGGTTAGTCAGCCTGGGTTATATGCGTACGCTTTCTGCCGGGGTCCAGCTTCTGCCCGAATCATCATGAGGACCACCGAGGAGACGGAGGGCTTTGACGGCGAGGCCTCCAACACCTCCATGATCTCCGGGGCGAGCAGTCCGTACCAGCCCACCACCGAGCCCGTCCATTCACGGAGTGTTTTAGGAGGGATAAGGTGTGACTTGGAGTACCTCAAGTCATATTTTGGGATTTTAAAGGTGGTAGAAGTGGTGAGTTTCAGCATGAACATGTTCTGATGATGTGTGTTAATGGATCTGCAGGTTGATTTACAATGGGATGTAAACACCAATGGGATGTTTACATCCCATTGGTGGTAAACATCAACCAAGATGCAACATAATCAGAGACACTAATCAGTTTACCATAAAGGTACACAACATCTCGACTAGTTACCAAGGAATAAGTCAGCTATACTGTTTATTAACGTTTACAGTAAGTAATTCTAGAACTTTGAACTTATAACCAATCATACATCAAATGAATTACATGTTAAAAGACTGTAATAATCAGATAATCTGTGAACCTGCATACCAGGTACCAAATTGTTAACATATTGGGTAGTATTTTAGGTAAAAACACTACATTATACTGAGTTTTTACTAGGAATCCATAGTTGCTTCAAGATTATCACAACATTATAGCACTGTAGTGCATCATCCAAATGCAGGTACACAAAAATGATAAGTAGCTACTGGTGTGGTAATCCTGATAAGAATTCAGCAAGATGAATTCTTATTTTACTTGTGGGTACAACAAGTAATTCGTACATAAAGAAGAGGTAATGAGTGGTTTGCACTTAGTCCCTTATTTGTCCCTGAGTAATTACTACTCTGGATTTTGTGTTTCTTTTTGTAAATTAGTGTTATTAAATCCACTTAAGTTCCTTTTGCAACTACTACATACTAAACAATAAATCTTTTCTCTGAGGCTAAGCTGAGATAAAACCTGTTTATTGAGGCATAACTGACTCTGGGTGGTTTACCTTGATTGTGATCAGTCAGGTTCTTGTCTGCTTTGACAGATAAATGAGGATTCTACTGGCTTTCGTTTTTTTTTCATTTCAGCCAACAAAGCGTATGCATGTGCTTGTGCACTACACTTTTTTATTGTGAAGGGCACAGAGTAAATCTAACAAAATCAGCATAGTAGTATTCCTGTTGTGATTTTGTGTGTGTGTGTGTTTCAGTCATCGTCATCCTCGTCAGTGAGACTACGGTGACTTTACTGTGCTTAGAAGTATTTTCTATCTCCTGTGGTAGGCTAACATCCCTGCAGGGACTTTATGAATTTAGTGGGTGTGTCTGTGGGTAGGAAGAGAATTAACTCTGGTAAAATCCATCTCAAAATCAGCATTAATATCGTAGCTTTGACTGCTTGATTCTGTCACGAACAATAGGAATGACTTCATCTGCTTATGTGCATTTTCAGCATTTTTGTTAGGACATAGCGGTCACTGGAAAAATGTATTTTCACTGTTACTTTAAACCAATACACCTAAACCAGATGTCTGGAAAAAGAGAAAGAATAACAACAAAGCAAATTGAGGGCTCCCAAAGCTCTGACAATTCTCCAGAGGAGGAAATATCTGTCGGGTCAGAGTCATTTCTCTTGTTCGGGTGCCAAATGACTCTGAGACTGGCCTGCTCTCATACACATGAAGCATTATGTGTACAACAGGAAAAACCAGAAAGAAAGGAAAAAAAGCTGAAAAAAAAAACATGCAAGTGAGGAAAATAACTATTAGCTCAAATAATAATAGCTCAAGCAAACTGCAAGTTTAAACTTTTGAAAGATAACAGGCTGGTCACTATTAGCTTCTCTTCTTCTCTATGCTTGTTCCCTATTGGTTATCTAGCAACTGGTTAACCAGTATCAGCAGTGGTTAACCATCTGTAAGCTTTGATATGGCTATGGCTACTCTAATACTGTACAATTTAAATGTGCATTGAGTAAAGAAAAATTTTCTTGTTGCATTATTATTTTTCGACATGGCAGATGTGAGTGTACTTTAGTGCTGATAGGATTTTTAAAGTACTTTTACCTGCGGGTGGCTCAGTGTTCTGACAGAATAGCACAGTCAGCCTGAGCTGGTGCACACACACACACACACACACACACACCTGTGACATTTGGCTCTGTTTACATGGGAAGTTTGGTGCAGAAGTCATCTGTCATCAGTGTGGGAAAAGTTTAGAGCGGGCAGGATTCAGGAGGAAGATTCATATTTGTCTTCATTTGATTCATGACAAACGATAAATATCCAAATACAGAGAATTCCTGACCTGCAGCATCATACTGATTATGAAATGGGCCCACTGGTAAACTTTTCCCTTATTATGCATTTACCACGACCCTCCTCATCTGTAGAAAATAGTTACTAAACCATCCAAAATCAAAAACTAGAAAACAGTTAACGTACAAGTATTTGTAATGTAATACAAACAGAATCCAGTGTCGCAAAGGAGCACATTGTAACACAAATGTAGATAGAAACATCTTGCATATTTCACCAAGGATTAGACACTTTGATGAAAAGCAGAAGACGAAGTGCAAATACAGCCAATAAGTTAATAGCTGATTACTGTTCCCAGAAGTTCATAAATATTTTTTGAAGTAAAATATAAGTATAGATAACATAAATAACATTTTTATAAGCCTAATTCTCATTTCTTCTTACTAATCTTCTGCTTATACTCTCTGTTTACTTACATGGTTTGTTCAGCTGATACTGGCTTTCCAGTTTGAGCTAGTCGTGACGATTTCACCCACAAGGAGAGAACTGCTGAATGTCATCCAAGTTTACATTCAGTATCTTAGAGGAGGCCTTACAGGCTCATTGCCAAACCTTTAATAGATTCACTGGCTTTCAGTTTTATTGCTATGTCCTCAAATGATGTAATACTGTCCTAGTCTAGATGATCATGATGGTTCTTGTGGAGATGAATGATGGAAATGTGAGCTGACTGCATTTGATGTACAAGTACTTCATTCCGGCAGTATCTGCATCAAGGCACTGTGCTAAAAAAGTTTGCAGTCCCATTGTTTTTCCCTGCGTTAATGGACAGTTGTTCTCTCCTTGAAATAGCAGCAGGTCACCTGTGTTGTTAATAGATTGTCTTTATAGAGAAATCAGTTGCATGGAGTGATGACTGATATCAGATTAAAACTCTGCAGCTTGTATTGGCTGCTTTGAAGATCTAAACACATAGAAAACATTACTGATGTTTTATTGTTCACATGGAGGATTAAGGAGCATTGCTATATGAAATTAAAATGGAAGTGTTTGGCATGTGTGATGATGTCAGTATTGCAAATCATCCCTCAAAAGTAAGTTGGTTTAGACGCCTTGCTCGCCCTTTGTGTATACTTCCTTATGACTTTGCAAAGGAACTGTTTACTGTATCACCCCACGCCAGCCTTTCCAGGAAGGTAATACTTACCTAACATTATGATGTTTGCACTGACCACTGTAACTCCTCTCTGTGGAGACCAGTTTGCCAAGTGCTAATAGTCCTGTGTGGTTGTGTGGTTGTTTCACACCGGAACACTGAATTACATTTGCATTGGCTTACATGGATAGTCAGAGTGTCATTCCTGGGATGAATGGATACGCAGGCTGCTGCTGTAAATGCCCCCAGGTTTGTTTTGTGATATAGGATGAAACCTGACCGGGGTGTGTCCACTGTTCTGATAGCAGGCTTTTGTCTCTCAACAGTCATCACTGGGTCAACAAAGCCCCACTGATATTCACCTCAGGCACTGCCCCTTTATGCTAACGGTTAGCTGATCCATGGAACTTGATACCTTGTCATGCCTGACATCACTCCAAGCAAGCTCTCTTTGTTTTTTTGACAAGCCTTACAGACATGCCCGCAGCTTTGCATTTGGTAACTATCTACATATTCATTCACTCATGATTGTGGACCTTATAGTTTGTAATGTTGGTATTCTAACATTGGATAATTATATATTGTGATTAGTCTTTTTTCAGTCTGGTAATGAAGTTACCAGATGGTCCCAAATGTCAGCGAGCACTTCCTGCTCCGAGGAAGATGCCATGTGCTCCGCTCTGTTCTGGTTGAAACATTACTTATTCTGAGCTTGTAGGGAAACACAAACATAACAAGAACATTGCACATGCATGTGGGAAGACATTCATGCACACACACGCACACACATAGGCACACATACAGCCTATCATCTGGATAGAAATATAACCTACATATAGGCTAAGTTTGGTGAGATGTCTGTGGGCTGCTGGGTTTGAAATGAAGCATATTTTACATAGTTTGTGTGTGTGTGTGTGTGTGTGTGTGTGTGTGTATGAAGTCCCAAAGCAGAATATTATGTTGCATAGTCTTTGCAGCAAGGCCTCTTTTCTTTTCCATTCAATTTCTGTGCTCAACAGATGACAGTTAAGAAGGAGATGTGAGTTCAAGTGGCTTTTTAAGGCAACTCATAATGCACATAATCCCAAAGATAAGGATGTGTATTTGGGAGATATGGAAGGGAGAAAGAGAGAGAGGCACTCAAGCACATATGCTGAACATGTTGCATTGGGGCAAAGGTTGACATTAAAATCATTACTTCCAAGATTAGTCAGTATGGTGCTTTATGATCCCTGCCTGGCCTCGCCTCGATTGCCTGACACCTGCTGCACAGGGACTTGGGGAAAGCAAGCTTTCATCAAGAGACATGACATCATCCTACAGCCCAAACAGCCCCTCCACTAATTTTTGGGTGTAACCCTTTTGGTTATTTTACAGTCACACAGACCGCTATCCAACAACATGCTCTGAAGGAGCTTCAACAGCGACACAAAATGGACCCTGATTGGCCCACTAGATCTGCTGCCTGGTGTCTTTTGTTTGTGTGCGTTTTTGACAGTTCACCAGTCCCAGTCATCAGAAAAAAACACCCACATTACTCATTAAACTGGATGCACGGGGGGGGGGNACAGCAACCCCCTGCTAACTCACATTAGCAGGGGGTTAATGCTAATGTGAGTTTGTTCTCAGTTCAGCAATTTAGAGTTTCAGAAAGATAAACCTGCCTGGGCTGCTTTCAAATTGGATTCTGACCAGAAAATAATCTGTTGTTGTGTTTCATGAACAGTCCCAGTGTTAGAAATTTAAAAGGTCTTTCTATGTTTTTTTTGCTTCAGAGCCAATAAAGCTCCTTAATAAATAATAATCAGAGGGGAAAAATGTGCCTGAGAGTCTCAGAGTCTTGTCTGTAGAGGATAGATGGTTTGGAGATAAATTTGGAGCCGTTTTACCCAGAACTACCCAGAGAAGGAACTACATGGTTCCTGTGCCTAGTTCTTTGCTGGCATTCAGACCTTATTTTAAGTACTGTGAAGATTATGGAAATTAATTAAACATTAGTTCCTCATCCTGAGCATGCTACTGTGTAATGTCACCAACAACAACAACACACTGCCAATCTCATACTGACGGTACGGTACAATGCTGGTCAGTGTCCCAGAATAGAATCCACTGTGTCGTACTGCCGACTGATCCATGTGGTGGAGCCACTTCAATCAGTGTGATCATCGATCATTGTTTTATTGATTTTTTTTTTTTTCACGGCACCGCCTCACATTATGAGAAATTCACAGTGCCGGTAAGTGTATTGAGATTCTGGTTTCACTTTTGTAAAAGAAAAAGCCCAACAGAAGTATTTTAATAACATCTGGGGAAGCTTGTGTACGATCAGTCAGAGCTGTTTGGTTTTGCTGCAGTTCCTGAACTAAAATGGTTCTTGGTTCCAGCAGTAAGAAAGCTCCTAAAGTCTCTGTGTTCCTGTGTTCCTGAAAGAGGGTGCAGTCAGTGTAATTTGACTATTTCTAAAAAGATAACGTATATCATCCAAAAAAACTACTGTTCCACATAGACATATTCTTTGTCCAAACAAACAACAATACATTTCTTATAAAAACTGCATTACCTGGACAGCCATTTAAAATGTTACTGCACACAGGTGAACTTTCTGATGAAAAAGTCTTACTAGTTTACTTATTCTGGTCACAGACTTTGTAAATCATTTTCCCTCTTACATCCTTTTCATGGGTGCCTTTCTTGCACACACACATGCGCACATGCACAGTCATGGAGATACACAGACATCTCCATATCAATAGCATTTTGCACATAGAGAAAGTCTAATGGCTTTGTAAGAAGAACGGATAGGTCTGTGTGTCTGTGTGTTTATGCTAGTTTGAGTATATCCGTCCTTTCTGAACCATCTGTAAGGATTTGAAGTGTGTTTATAGGCAGGACTTGTGGATATAGCTTACCACACAGAGAAGAATGATATCAGTCCCAACATCATTAAAATGACGTAAGTGATGTGTCATACACACAAACACAGCATGTGTAATAATGTGACAGTTGTACTGCAGGAAGAGGAATTTTAATATAAACTGTTCCTACAGACCATGTAACTAAAAGAGACCCATATCACTTTTTATATCAGCCACTGTCAACTAGGAGAGTGCTTTTCCATTAATTACACCTTTAATCCGATGTGCCTATTAGTAAAGTTAATGATACAGATGGATTCTACCTGTGTAATCATGGTTGTTATAATAAAGATGTCAAATTTCCTGTTTGCCTGCTCCACCCTCCTGCAGCTCCAGAACAGCAACAGAACAACAGCTGAAGGATGCCTGTCGCACCTCAGTGGAGGTTTACTGACACAGGCTTGAAACTAATTCACTTATTTTAAGGACAAAGTCTCTGAATAGTCTTTCTGAAGCTGTTTTAGTTTAAATTCTGTGATCTGTTCATGCAGAAGATGATTAGAGTTAGTGGACCTGCTAGAAACTGTAACATTTTCACTGTTTTTACTATTATCCTGTTATATGTAAAACCCTCACCTTTCCAAAACACAGATTAGATTTAGACTGTACATGTGCAGCAAGAAATTGAGACTGAAGTAAATTTTTCCTGGCTTTGGTATGGCAGAGAAATTTTTTGGACAAAATGAACCTTACAAAATGCATTAACACTAGTACAACCAGTCATCTTATCATCTCCGCCCATTATTTATTGAGTCCTCTGTTAACCGCATAGAGGGGAAAGACAAACACAGGGAAAGTGCAGGTCTGTGCACCTGTTTGATAAATACATGCGTGTCTCCAGGTACAGATTGTTTCTGATATGAAGACCAAATTTTAAATCCAGCCATCAGTGGTTGAGGCATTTGAGAAAGCAAAGCTCAAACTGGTGTCATGGACTTTCTAACCTCCAATCAACTAAACTAAACCCACTATTATGCAATATATTATATCAGAATTTATGTTAAATCTGTCCTTTACTGGCCAACCAAGCAGATCTGGTCTAAACTGGTATGAACTGGGCTGCACCAGGTCTATACTATGTCACAGTGGTATTTTCTTGGTTCTGTTATGTCTCTGGTTCGTGGTCCATTCTGAGCCAGTTGGTAATCTGTGTGTGGTTTTGTGGGGGTCGAGATGGCAGAAGAACACCTAAATAGCAGAATTCTTCCCATACTGTGGTTTAGTGATGGATGTTGGCGGGAGAGAAGCATCATCACAGGCAGCCAGGAGCAAGACTCATGAGATGGGTTTATGGCCTCTGGTCTATTCATAGGACAATCACTATCATCTGGAAAGCTTGGTATTTCAGGACTAACAGTCGAGTTGGAAAAGTGGCTTGAGCTGCATAAAAGGGAACTCTTCAGAAAGCCTAAATCTGAGAAACAACATGGTGAATGACCCACAGGCATTTATTTGGTAGTTTTTTTTATATGTATATATCTCTCTATATAATATTTTCCTCTATTACACTTAAAATAATCTGGATGAAGAGAACTGGATATTCATTACAGATGGAAATGTATGATATCCATGTCTTATTTTATAACTCTCTCTCACTTCAGGTTCTGTCACTCATTGCATTCATCTGCATAGAGACCATCATGATGTGTTCTCCTTGTGGAGGTGTCTACTTCTTTGAGTTTGTCAGCTGCAGTGCCTTTGTGGTGACAGGAGTCCTCCTCTTCATCTTCAGCCTCAGCCTGCACACCAAGGTGCCCCACATCAACTGGAGCCTTACGGTACGTAGCCTACATATCTCAGAGCAGAGGCTGCTCTTAGGAAATGTTTGAGTTTAAAACAAAAACTGATTCATAAGTGATGTGAAGCTAAATTCCACATGTCATCCAGCTGTGGTCGACTTTGTACAAAAGAATGCTCAGAGGGGTCTTTTGTTCGAACGCTGAAGTATACAAGGTTCAGATTTTATTGCTTTTATCTTCAGACTTCTGGTGAGTTCAGTTAAGTCCATGCTAAACTGAAATTGATGACGCTATCAAGGATTAAGTCTGCTGTGGGCAATCATTTGGCTGCAAAACAAGATAATAAGAAGCCAGTTCCTGTTTAGTCAGATATTACCGTGTCTCACAGGTGACTAGTAAAAAGCTGCGTCTTGCACGACTGTCACAATCAATATTACATATGGTTAGTTTGGTTTCAGAGCTGATACACTTATAGCTGTTTTATACTTCGTACTGCTTGGTTACATAATATGTACCCAAACATTTACTCCTGAACTCTCCTCTGAGTTTTTTTTTTTTTTTTTTACTCGTTTTTTTTAAAATTACATTTCAGGATTACAGTAAATTGATTATATGGTCTTATTTTAGCTGTAATTGAAAAGTCTTTCTAGAGTTTCAACTCAACACACCGAAATCTGCAGGTGCCTTGTTTATTCATGGCACTTTTGTTCTTATTTGCTCTTGGATATAGAGAAGTCTTTGTCTTTATTCAGATTTTGTAGAAATATCACAGCAATGTAAAACTCAGTACATTTCCATGCACATTAAAACTTCAATTATACTCCAAATAAAGCAATACTGTACATTGAATTTTTTCAAACATCATGTAAATGCCAATTCGACATAAATCAACATATGCTTGCTCTGAGCACCGTATCCAGATTATGCAAGTATAAATCTATTTATTAAGTCATGTAGCCATTATAATGAGAGTAAGCGACCCCTGCGTTTCTTCACCTGGCAGACTCTCCTCGAACTCCAGTTAAAAAATGAGTAATGGGCAAACAGCAGAATTCTAATATCTCCATCCATGTATACTATATATCTTACTTACATTTTACTTACTTGCCTAATGACAGTATGGACAAAAAACTCTGTGTGCATGTAAATATACTGACTGTGACTCCAGCATAACAGCCCTCCTCTGTCTAAACTGCCTGAGCTGAACATGAGCCTCTGGTTGCATTATATCTTTTATTTAGCATCACGGTAGGTTTGAGCACTTTCTCATTTTACCATGTAGACTGTCGTGAGTGTGGAAGCTGGTTGGACGGGAACACGGTCCCAGTTTTAGAAGGATTCTCATTGTCAGCTGTAATGAAATGGGCTGGTGGGTGTCCTTCAGCAGATACTGGTTGTGTTTCAGTATTTGCCTACATACACACATTAGTGGGTTGGTGTGTCCTTTTAGAGGGGGGAAGTGGAAAAACTGCTTTTAACTATATTTCCAGAAGCCACACAGCTGACATACTCGAGCAAAGCAGTGGATGTTAAAGCAGAGCTCCAAATCCAACCAGAGCTATCAAAATGCTTTATGGTATCCTCAGTACAATATTCCATCTCAAGCATGAAGAAAGTGTGTACATATGGCTTCTACTTTTGGCAGAGAAAACCCAAATGAAAGCCTTTTGATTGTCTGTTTTTACCCTTTCATCTTATTTCGGATCTTTTACCAGATACCGGTGACCAGCAGACTTTATAATCTAAAATCCTCCTGCTGGTTCAACATTCTTTTTCTGAGACTCTATGTTCCCTTTCCTCCTGGCTCATCGCAGCTCTGACAAGTTAATTATTTTCCATTCAGGTGTAATGTAATGCTGTATATTATGCGTGTGTGTATATGTGTGTCTGTGTGCACAACTGTGTCAAAGTAAGTTGCCATTGAGCTCAAAGAGGAGCTTGTACTTGAAGAAAGTTAGACTTGGGCGAGTTGTGGTTTGGCATATTGGTCGTGCTGGGAAATTGCATGCTATTATGCATATTGAGTTGATATTGAGTCTTTCTTCATATTTTTCAAGAGAAAACCCACTTTAGCCTGCAAAGCATTTTATTACTTTGTCTTCATATTTGGAGGACAACCATTTCTGTGTTTCCGTCAAAGTATGAGCACAGTGTTTTCTGTTTACGGCACAAAAACTCTGTGCTGTACACATTTTTGGAGTTTTAGTTACTAACAAGCCCACGATGTTTGGTTGCACCCTGTAGTTGTAACAGCATTCTGTAGCTGTACCCCACGCTGTTTTTGTCTATCAAGTTCAAAGCACTCAGTCACATGGGAGTCTTGGGAATTTCACCATGAGTTAGCACTATTAGAGTGTTAACAGCTGTTAACCCTTCTGATCCCACCAAACACCAAACCATGGTCTAACGCTGCTATGAGCCCTCTGTGAAGGAAGCATCACTTCAGCCGAAAAGGCTGTGTTTCTATGAAAATATGTCGATATTGGGACTTGGGTAAAGGAAGAGTTGAACAAATTTTGAGCCAGACCCAGATCCATATAGAGGATTTTTTTATTCTCGTTAACATTGCAAGATAGGACATTTGTCAACATGTTTGTATGTTACTCAAAAACTACAACATCAATCTTAATGAAAAAATTCAGGCATATGTATTATATGATGGACTATCATTAGGTGCAATTTAGCCCAGATCAATATTTTATATATATATATATATATATATATACACTAAGACTAGAAACATGCAGATTTAACATATTTTCAACAGTTACAGATATAGATCCAGAAGAAGATGTCAATATATTTGCAATACATTGTTTGCATGACAATTTTTTATGCATCTAATTTCAATGTAATAATAGTAAAAAAAAAAAAATTGGGGAAAAAAAAGGCAAAATCAATGGTTGGAGAGAAAGATGATGGCTCACACTGCTTCATTGTTTTTCTGGCCATCCATGCCAAGAGGTGCCAGAAAATAGGTGACCCTGAGCACACAAATAGGCAAGTATCTTCATAACTTAGAAGGAGAAGGAGAAAGAGAGAGAACAAATACTTGTGTTGTTGTTTTACTTTTAAAATGACAGGAACTGTTTGAATGTACTGGCAGGACACCGAGTAAATTCTAGCTGTTTTGTTCTGGCAACAGATTGTCTCATTACAGTTAATCCATGAATAATAACTCTTGCTTTTACACCTCAGGAAGGTTCCTGTTTCTTATCCTACGAGTTTCTGCATTATTTCGTCTGCATGGATGTATATATATGTTAATACCTCAGTTTCTTTGTTTGACACCATGTTATTCTGACAGTATCGGCCTTCATCTCTCTGCTGAATCCACACACAGCTGAGGCTTGGTTATTATTAGCTGTAATGATTAATCTCCCATCAGCCCAGATCAGAGATCACTTTAATCTCTATATTTACTTTACTTACAAGCAGATTCCAATAAAAGCTTTCTTGGTTTTGACAGCTGATTTTTGCCACACAAGTGGAGAAATGAAATAAAATACTTGAATTCCTCCCTTTTTGTCTTTCGGAAAGAATCAGGCAGAGAAGAGAAAGTTGGAGGGATGTTGTTTTCTCTCATGAAGCTTTCTATCCCTGTGCGACTTACTACAACTGTGGAGCGAGTTTATTCATAATTAGTGTCCCATCCTCTTGGGTTTCCTTTGTTTTGATACAGGCCAATAATAAACCAGAGAGGCAGTGGTTTGGTTTAGTGTGTGCATGTGTTATTTAAGGTTTTACAGAGTGCTGGCCTGGTTAGAATGTGGAACGTTGGAATGACTGCAGCAAAGAGAGGCTAGGGTCAACAACAGGGACACAACTGACTGGATGCAGCGAGAAACTGGGATCAAAAAAAGTCCCTTTAAGCTTTGCTGATCTGGAGAACAAGACTTGGAACAGAGATATGCAGGGTAGTTCCTGTTTTACCAGTTGAATGAGATGTGAGATGTGTGTGTGTGCCTTGTATGTTTGCAGTATGTAAAGGTGGGGCTGAGATGTGACACTGTTATCCAGTGTGTTCCAGTTTGCAAGTTGTTATTCTTGCAAATTTATGCATTACTGTTTAAACCCCAGGATCAATGGCAAATCCAAAGACACATTCCCTGCTGAGTTGTCTCTGTCCATTTGCGTGAATGTGTGTGTCAGCCTTTGTGTATGTTTCAGTGTTTGTGACTCAGCCATTGTATGAGCCTCGTGTGTCATATGAGACCATGTCAGCAATGATTACAATCACACGTCAGATCACGAGGATCTGTGTCCCACTCACGCTGTGCACTTCATTATTAGCTCTTCTCTAATGGTGCTGCAGAAACCAGGAGTGTAAAACATCAAAGTGAAGTATCTCTCTCTGTCTCCCTCTCATTTTCTCTCCTATGTAAATAAAGGTGAGGGGGAGGAGTGAGGTATGTGTGAGAGAAGGCTGTGTGTGTGTTTGTGTGTAACATGAGGAGCTAGGTGGCTTTTAAATATGTGGTGTTGGCTTCTTTACCCCCTGTGGTTTTAAACCAAAGCGTAGTGCAATTCCAAGGATTCGGTAAAAGTAGTACGAAGAGCGTGAGCAAAATTTTTGATTGTTCATCAGTGTAAAGAACATCAAAGAAGCTACATTTGGATGGAGGAGAGGACAGTTATCTCAGATATCAATCTGATTAAGACTAATACAGGTTAAAAGTGTGAGCTGCTTCAAAAAATCAAATTCTAGTGCTTGTACTGACTTCATAAGTCAATACTACTTGTCATGACATCAATTTGTCTGTTTCAAATACTGTGATACATACATTTAATGATATATTCTTTAGGGTATCAGTTATTCTAAAAGAAACTGTCTGTGCGGTGAAGAGTCTCTACAGTCAGTGAACAGTATCACAAGATAGCTTACCATACAACATACTGTATACGCATAAAATTGAGTATAGGAATATATACAGGTATGAATATATAAAGCCAAGCCAACTTTATTTGTATATGAATGAATGAATGAATGAATGAATGAATGAATGAATGAATAATCTTTATTCATGTGTCCTACCTACATGGTCTACCCCACATGGGGTTACAGGACACAGTCACATAGACGTAACTTAACATTTCTGGTTCCTTACAGTTATTATAAACAGTCTTCAGTGGTACAATGCATTTTTCCTCATATCCCATGTTTTCTCCACATAATTGACAAATGAGAAAATATTTGTTTCACACAAACATTTTAGGATATTATAGTCATCCACTGAAAGAAAATTACTTCCATCACAGTTCTCATTATTAAATAGGAAAGTTCTTGGGACATGATACAGTACATAAGACAATAAAGAACAAAATGAGTTTCACTTTCAACTTCATGTAGATCCATTCTGCTCATCGTATAGCCCAACATCATGTGCAGTGTCACACAAGGCTGCACAGCAACAGCTCCCGAACCAACCTATTACAAGAACCCTAAAAATACATACTGTACATATACCTATGTAAAAAGTAATACACACCAAGGTATCCTGATGTCTGCGACGCTGCTGTGCTGTGTGATGTATATTTCTTCCATTAAGTCTGTTTTCATATATCAGGACACTTCAGAGTGTTGCTGGGCCTTTAATGTCCATTTACCACAGCCATCGAGAGAAAATATATCAAAATTATAAATTCAAAATTAAAATTAAAAATTAAAATTCATATCTACTGACAGTTTGTTTGTCACAAGTTTAACGCAGGGTTAACTCCAGTTCATCAGTGAGTTACTTGGAACCTGGATTGAAGCAGGAGTTGTTGCCATGGTTACTTGCAGCTTGACATATTATGGCTGTTGAGTTAGAATGGTGGTTTAACTGTGTTTGAGGAGTCATAATATAATGTGATTGTAAGAGACGTTCACCGGCCAATCATAAGTGACTATATCCATGGCCATGGTATGAACGTATAGCTAATAAATGTAATTGATTTGCACATTTATGTAATGATATACTACTATTAGCAATCCAGTGGAAGAAGCATTTGTTAATGAGGTTATTATAGAGCATTTATTATATTCCATGTCATCTTGTACGTGTGTGTGTGTGTGTGTGTGTGTGTGTGTTCCTATAGGATCTGGTGAACACCGCTGCCAGCACCTTCTTCTTCTTCCTGTCGTCTCTTGTGCTGGCCTGTATCAACCACAACACTGGAGCTGAAATAGCAGCAGTGGTGAGTACCAGGAACCAAAGCTTTGTCACTTCTGCTTCGCCCTGTTAAAGTGTTTGTGTCCCTGATCTCTTCAGTCAGTGTTTGGTTCAGAAATCACTTGGTGATCCATATATGAATCTCTTTAGATTTTCATTTAACTTTTTTTTTTTTATTTAACTGAGCTCAAGGTATTTCAAGTCAGCTAGTAATAGCCTATCGAGATGTATCACAAAGGATTTAGGCATATCTTTGTAAGTTCATTACCACTGAGGAGATCACCTTACTCTGTTGAAATGTGTGAGGGCGCAGAGTCGACTTTTTATTTCAAAGGATGCATTTGTTTGGAGTCGTACTAACCGAATTACTGAATTATCTGCTACAGTGGAACATAGACCCTGTTGTTCTGTTTTTACTTTTACCAACATTTAAGGCAGCATTTAAGGACATGAACACAAAACTCTTGAAAATACTTTGCTGCATTCAGTTTTTAGGTTCTCATTCCAAATCAGACATATTTATTCTTGCTTACTGTTTCTGTCTATGTGCAGATCTTTGGCTTCCTGGTGACAGCTGTGTATGGCATAAACACCTTCCTGGCAGTACGGAGGTGGCGCCGTGGCAACGGGTGTCAGGGGGCAGCTCAGACCAGCGAGTACATGCGAGCACGCACAGCATCTCGTGGAGAAATGGAGGCACGGCCTGAGCTTGCATGAGAACTGGCAGATAATCAGACTAAGGGAAAGCCGCACTCCTGGTGGCTGACAGACACGGCTCTGCCTTTGAGATGATATCACATTTAATTCTCAAGCAGAATGGAAAACCTGAGCTCAACATACCCTTTGACTTCATATTTTGGTCTTTGACTGTCCACGCTGTCCAGCTACTGAGTAAATCCTCATTTCATATCCATAGATGTGCTTTGTGGCTTTGTAGCTGCAGTAACACACAGACACTTCAAAGTGCAGAGTTCAAACCAGGTTGAGTAAGAACTGAAAGGTATTCCCTGAAACACTTTCCATCAGCTTTTCCATAACTTGCTTAACTTGCGTGAAGGATTATTTCCATTGGGAGCCATAGATCAGCCAACCTACAACTGTGCATCGATTCCTGTTCTGAAATAGATGTTGACTTTGTTTAGAAAGTTGTGCATTTAACTGTGAAAGAAGCCGAGTCATAGAAGGTCAGAGCTTTTGCATAAATTGCTAATGTCAAGCCGCTTTCTGTGAAGTCTGTGGTGATAAATGTGATGATGGATCCAGGAAGCCACTGGGCCAACAGCATAACCTGCAGCACAATAGGACTTTGTTCCAGAGGCGCCATGGCTTCACTTTTCTTTCTAGCATACTGACAAAAACTTTTGGTTATGACATATGCTGACAAAGTCTTTGTTCGTCCTTTCCCGTGGCTGATTTTAGAATTGCCTTTAACTTGTGACTTTTAGCCTCCTTTAACTACACAAATATAACAGCACAGGGTCAGCCTAACTGCAATAAAAGAGAGTACAGTCCAATCATCTGTAAAAATATTCAAATACTTTTTTTAACGCAGATATGTCTGATAGGTTTGACATAATTATGAGACCAAAATATATGTCTGACTACCTTTAAAATACCAGCAATTTCCCAAAAAGGAAATTCTGAAGTGGTTCATTCCATCTGTTTTTATCCCAGCTTGTGTATAATGCACCCAAACATTGACAATCACATTCCAAAATGAAAAGGTTTAGTTACATATTAGGAAAACACTGTGAGACAAGAATAGGCGATGTTGATAAAGTCATTGTGATTGGATTTTTGCACACATCCTGGGCTTCAGGTAATAAATAATGATGGTACGTCATTTGGAAACGTGCCCTTCATCTCTGTACTGTATCTCAGGTACTGATACACTCCTTCCACTTCTGATTCCTAAAACCATTTGAAGTGAAATCACAGGGTGCCTCGACCTGAAAGCTGTATTTCCTGATGCCTTCCTAATTATTAGACACAGTCGGACTATCAAAAAGAATGGATAACTGATGTTTGCAACTGTTCAACTAAATAAAATTGTGTGAAGATGGGAGCATCGTGGTGGAAATGTGGCGTAGTAAACATTTGTCCTATCTTTACTCCTGTATTTGGTGGAATTAAACACTCAATAAATGTATTTACAGTATATTGTTCATACGTAATATATTATCATACCTCTATCAATCCACAGTTACTAAACAAATGTCATTCCTTTTCAGCCAGTGTACTTGACATGCAAACTGTGGCTTAATGTTACATATCTGCTTGTGTCTTAATAGGAAAAATTGCTTCAACGCACTGAATCTTCACTACAGCTGCATGTGTGTGTTTCCTGTGTTGTTTGAGACCTCTGACCATGTGACTTAGGGTAACTGTTGTCATTTCTATAGAGGCTAAATGGACTGTATAGCTCCATCTTCTGGTAGGAAGACTTGTGTGTAAGGGAGCGTCACAAATTGTCAGCAGTGCTAAAGGTATCAATTCGTATGAGCCAATAGTTTCAGCTTTTTGAACTACCAGAAATGTATTTGAAGGTTGCTTAAAATGACAAAAGTAGTTCCCTATTGATTTGTTTTAGTCTCATAAATGACCACAATATATGCTTGATCAATCAAGTTTTTCTGTTTTGTTTTGTTTTTTTTTTTGTTTTTTTTAAATAACTTAAATTCTGCTCAGTTGTTGTTTGTCTAGGTTTGGTCACTGAAGTTTGAAGAGACAATCATGTTTGTATTTATGTCACATCAATAGATATGATTCTGGGTTGTAACAATATTCACCCATTTCTACAGTTCATTCTAGCTTGCAACAACTCATGCGGGTGCATTATGCTGTTTAAGACAAAGTGAACATATTTGTCAAAAGACCATCAACCTGCAGCTCTCTCTCTATGTACAACTTTATGATATGTTACTATGAAATTATATTTATGAGGCAAAAAAAGAAATGCTTACCACTGTTTCCCAATTTGTGCTATTAACAGTGTACATGATCAGTCAGAAATTAGATGCTTTTCTGTTTCTTTTAATTCTGCGTGCTTTGTTAATGACAAGGTTTGTCTTACAGCACAGAGTCGTACTCAGCTGTATTTTTGTATTTAAAACACTCAATAGATTTCACAGCAACATAGTTTATAGTGACAGTTTAATAAAGTGATTTGAACATCATCAAGCATACTTCTATTTTTATTTAAACTATTTTTGTGCACAAAGCAAAAATAAATCAGAATGTTTCCTTTAACAACTTTGGTTTTATATGTAGCCAGCAGGTGGCACCAGTCAAAGAGACTGTTTTATAATGAAGCCAAACAATTAACAAATGATCAAAATCCTCTTGTCAAAGGTCAACAAAATAACTGTTGGAGGTTAAAGCTCCAGTTAGTTTCACGACATTTGAAAGCTCCACATAGAAATTAGAGGCCACTGATGAAAGTTTTTCTAGAATAATTTTCAGTTTCATTTTCACGTCACAGTGCTGTCATAAACATAAGTAGTGCACAACATGTTACAGTCAATGTGGCTTTCTGGTGCTTCTAATTTCTCAGTAGTGGCACTGGAAGAAAAAACACTTGGTAATAAGTAATAAAAATTAAAACATGAATACAAAATATTTTGCAATAAAACACGCTGCCATACATAGAACAAAATAATACTGCACTAAGTTTCTCCAATACATTGTTATTAATAAAGCACATACAGTGGACAAACTGAAACAGTCGGGGAGTTTGGGGTACAAATGGGGTACTGAAATATATCAAAATATTTCAAAAGTATATTATCAGATTATCAGATCCTTCCATTAATTTGAAAATAGGATAGAAAAATATGCCTTAAAAATACATGGTCATGTAATGCCTGGGATCATAACAATTTGAGGACAGGAAAACAGCATAAAGGGTTAGAAAATGTTTAGAAACCATGCAGCAGAACATTCTGCTAAAACTCTTTGTTTTTCAATTTAAAAAAAAAAAAAACATCACAAAAATTAATTTATGTAAAGTTAAGCATTAAGGCTATTGGGCAGAGATTGTAACCAGCCAACCTACAGCCAATCTGTTGTGTCATAAGTACAAAATACAAATTATGTTTTTTAGTAGTACTGTAAAATTTACAAATTTTTTTTTATTCAGCCCTACCACCCAAACTAGTTAAAAAAAAAACAAAACAAAAAACAAAACTATAAACCATAAACAATTTGCAGAACATTTATTCACTAAAATAGGATTGGATTATCAGGTCTGACGGTCAAACATTTTACAGCATTTAACAGGACATTAGTGTTGTCTGTAAATACTCTTTCAATTAGGATCATAGTAGAGAATCAATAACAGCCATTACAGAATTAGTCTCTATGTAGATCCTAAAACCTGCACCTCCGAAAGCATTTCACAGCTTTAAGTATCAATTGAAGCATCAAAATGATAGTGGTAAACACATTTCATTGGCAAATTGCAAATACACTGAATATTATGGTGGCCATAAAACAGAGCATTTTTTTCATTATTTTTGCCAATTTTGAAAACTAAAGTAAGAAATTAAATACAAGGACCAATGACCTTCAGAACTTTAGTCTCTGATGTTGACATGATTAAATATTTGGATTTGCAAAAAAAGCACTAGATTTCTACTGCACACAGTATTAATGTAAATTTGTGTCACAATAAAAGGCTTATCTTTGCAGATGCCAGCTACGTTTTGGCATGTTGAATTGTCTCTTGAATTTCTTTGACCATCTTTGACCGCTGGTGTGCTGATCCACTGGGGAGGATTCCTGCTCAGTCTGAATCAGAGTCTGAAGAATCACCTAGTAACCAAAAGTCAAAAACACCTCTGATATCTCTGGATCCATGTTGCTGCTATTTGTTTCTTTTAAACCAGATACACCAAAATTATTACATAAGCAAAAGTGCTTGACAGTATATAACAGAGTTTACTTCGTGCATGAAAGTATGAAATGGATGTGTGATACGCTGCATTTTGACAAACATTCAAGCAATGAGAGGACTCATGGAATCTTAATGTATCTTTGGTCAACATGATGTTGTGAATGAGTACAAACTCACAATATGTTTGTGTCCAAAATACTGGATAATTCAGCAAAACTATGTTAAATTGTTTCCTAAATACTTCATAATACTACAGACAGACTCTTCACTGTCCAAGTATTTTATATAAAGCAAACATTTTTTAATGTAGAGGTCAGAGAAATATGGCATTCTTTATTTTTATCGTATCCCTTAGGTATGAAAATATTTAAATAAACATTAAAGAATCACTTAAGGCTGAAACATGGTGATATTTCAAACTGTGCAGATTAAAATATGTATCAGATGTTTTTTGAAATTGGTATGGTATAATCATTATTACAGCCAATTAGTAATCACCTTGATAAAATCTAAAAATTTAATTTGTAGTTGTCAAGGCAACTGAGAAAAACATTTGGTTTGATGATGAGAATTTACTTTTTCTTTCAATTATTTACCTTTCATTAAAGGTAAATAATTCTTACTTTGAATGAAACATCAAGAAGGTAAAGACATTTTTTCGCACCCCATTTTGCTTTTATTTACTAATATCTGTGGAGGACACTGTACAGCTTTGCACTTATTTTTTTTAAGCCTAGATGATTTAATGAATGTACCTCCACTGTTTCATGGTGTGGCTGTGTGTTGGAAACACAGCACATTTATTAATTTGCAGACTGCAGATGTAAATATTGTTTGTGCTGCTGTATGACAGTTAGAGATACCATAATCAGCTGAAGCAGGAAACTATTGTTCAAGCAGTTGTGGATGAAGTTATTAGTAAGAAATCATTCAATGTAATGCAAATTAAACTGTTTAATCCAGTGCATTTGCAAAAACAGGAGGCCTGGATGAAATTCAGACGTAACTTCAGGCCAAAATAGAAAAACTGCACTGCTCCACCTTATCTGCATACATATTAACCTCAGCTGTGCCACTTCACTGACCTTTGCATAAACGGTTCATTTGAATTATCAAACAGGTGCAAAAAAATAAATAAATAAATAAATAAATAAATACATTTAATGGTGGAACACAAAAATGGAACAGCATCATCTTTTTTATCTTTAGCGGAACAACACAAAACAGAGCCCAAGTATAAGTCGGCATTTGCTATGAAATATATTAATTTCTAGAGAGAATAAAAGAAAGGAGCATAGAATTGTTTGTGTATTACGTTACCTTGCTGTCTCGATGGCTCATCATTGGACTCCCCTCCTTGCTTGAGGAAATCTGCCAGGTCATTAAAAATGATGTAAAAATCTAAAGCAAAAACGATGGTGGCAATGAACCCAAATACCTGTGAAGAGAAGGTCCTTTTATATCAATAATGACGGAACTACGGGTAAAATTAGAACGGATGAAGTAAGAACAAAACAACAAAGCAAATGCATGCCGGCTCATTTTGAGTTCAAAAGTCAACTTTACCCCTGCAGCCTTGGAGGAGCCATCCACATATCTGGACACTGCAATTATGGAGATGATAAAAAAGATGATGGAGGCACTCACACATCTCAGGAAATCCTGTAAGAGCAAAGAAATAGCAATGATTCACAAAAAAAACAAAAAAACAACATATTTCATATTACTCCTCTTCCCTCATTGTATTGGACTGCAGTTTTTCTCACCATGAGAGGCCAGTGGAAGCCTTTAAATCTCTCATTGAACTTGGTGGAGTACGCAAACAGTAAGAAGAGGGCTGCTAAGAACTCTATGAGGGGAGCTGTGACAAAGGCTGCTGCCGTGGATGCCACAAAACACACAAATGATATGAAGGACAGAGCCTAAAAAGACACAGGAGAAAAAAAAGAGTGAAAATGAGTAGAAAGTGAACATTTTACAACAGAAATTCTAGCAAACAGGAAACCCATGTGATTCCAATACGACCCAAAGGGAGGTCAGACGTTTACAGAAGTGATAATGAAACGTATTTGCATCACATCCCTGTGTTTATTTCTTTTTTATACAACAAATCTGATGTTTTAATGACATTTGATCCAAGTGTTGCATTTATGTGCCCTGTGTATTGTTTAATTTTTTTTAAAGAGCTAAAATCGAATTTCCACTTTTCATCCCAGTTGACAAGAAAATTGAATCTTCATTCTTCTTCCCTAAAGAAAATGTTACTCTGCTCCAGGGCTGTAATTCTGTGTGAAATAAAGCTTCAATCCCACTTCCTGTGTCAAACTGTAAGGAGACACAGCTGTCGAAAGACAATGTTTATCCTCACAGGCTCCTACACTATCACATTACCCANACCCCCCACCCTCCCCTCTCTCAGATACACACATATACACTTACGCAAACACCCACAAACAGATGTGGTATGTCTAATGAAACTAGATGGTAACAACATTCTGTATGTGTTGCATATAACACAGGACTTTCCGTTAGAAGCGCTTGAACGCACCGTATCACTTCATGGAAACAAGTCCAGATAATCTCAGACATGCCCGGCCATCTTGTCTTTGTTTCAGCCAGTCATCCAGCTTTGGCCTGAGGGTAGAAACTCCCCCTGACTGCTTTAACTGCTGTTTTTGAAACTGTGTTAGAGAGTCTGGGTACAACCTACAGGTAAACTACAACAGCTTTTTCTCAGTAGAACCTCTGTATGGAGAAAAACAGTTGGGATGTTGGGATCATGGCTGTGTTGCAGTGAATGATCAAATACCACATGATGATCTGAGATATCCTGCACATTACCCTATAAATAACCAGATAATCCTTGAGGACCAGGATTGAAAACAGCTAACTCAGATAAATCAAATGAGTAGGTTTCCAAGTTCCTGAAGCATCAAATAACTTTATAAATGACCAAAGCAGAAAAATAACAGATAATAACACATGCTGAGTCCATAATTTGACTTAATACCAGGTGAAGGAGGCACACCTTTACTGTCATTACCATGCACCAATGTCTTATGTTGTAAAATATATTTCCAACACAACAAAGACATTTCTGCCAACATATCAAGTGCACACTCTGTTATTTAACATGCCGTATCTGCTTGTCCTTGGAGCATCTGAGACTAAAAATCCTAATGAGGAGTACAGGGTGGCCAGATACACTGTGTATAATAATGCATACTAATATGTGCACAGCAGGATGTGTGTGTGACTAATACCTCCAAGCATGGCAAACTGGAGGCCTCAGCGATACAACTCAGCCAATAAGCTTTCAGTTGTTTCAAAAAAACACAATAAAATTGTGATACTTTGAATAACTTTCAGATTACATCAAACAAACACACACACACGGTGGAGTTGGCACAATACCATAAGCATCAGATGAATTACATGCAAGCTATGAAAATACCATAAACTCTTGAAACAAGCTAGTCTTCCCCTTTATTACACATTTTACATTTCCATTAAAACTGTAACTTTGGATACATCAGTTAATATCGTTCTTTCAAAAGTCCTAAAACTTTACATAAAATAATTCTCTTATCAGTTTTAAACCATGCATGCTCAGAGATCGTTTTTCTAGCTAATGTCTGCAGATCCCATCAGGTCTGAGCCAGAGGTGAGGATCACACTCAGTGTGAAGCAGTGAAGAGGCTGTATTGTGTGTGTGTAAGGAGAGAAGGCACAGATCTGTGTGTTTAAAAACGCTAATGTGCTGCAGGCTTCACATTATAGCTCCAGCATAAATGTCACATGACAGGAGTGTGAGGGTTCCTGCAGCATTTAAGAGTTCAGAATGTGTCTCCTATCAATCTGAGCTGTTTCAGCCTCTATATAAAATCCAATAGAAGGTGGAGTGCAAACCCACCAAGGCCGAACAAGTCAGAACAAAATGTGTGAGAAAGAAACAACTATAATAACTGTTAAAGACATGTCAAAAACATGTCTGCATTTTACTCAATCAGCATCATTTCAGCTTGCCATCAATGGTTGTTACATGTTTCTAGTCAGCAATTTTATTCATATCTCCAAGTATATATTTTAATCAGAGTAATCAAATTGCACCTACTGATAGTCTATCATGGGATAAATTTGTCTGATGTTTCTGAAAAAAATTAAGATTGGTGTATTACTTTTGAAGAAATTGTCAAAAAATCATTCAATTTATTTATAAATGTTATAAAATGGTCTTAAAAATTCCTAACTCTGGCCCTGAATCCTGACCTTCCATCAAGCCAAAATCACACACACACACACACACATAGGTGAAGACACAGGACAAATTACTCTGAGATACTATGAATCAGCTCAGTTATATGAGGGCCCTTCCTGTGCAATGCACAATGCACGATATCATGATAAGAAGCACCACACACACACACACACACACACACACTTACTGAGAGAGAGAGAGAGAGAGAGAGAGAGAGAGAGATTTCATTTCCTGATTTTTGACACCAACTTGCACAGTTAAAAAAATAAATAAATAAGCAGCTTTGACAGTTATTTTAATCAACGACACACAAATTGCCACAGGATGAATAAACTGAGCCTGCTATTAATCTCTGACAGGCAGAAACAGACGATCTATGAATGCAGGCTGGTGAGATAATGCATCTATAATTCAGAATAAAAGTTTGGTGCAAGTTTGAAAAATAAACATTCAACGCTCCTTCCTTCACTAATGGAAACCTTCTGACTGACCTACATTAACGTGACAACAACTAACCAGCCTGTTGTAAAGTTAATTCGAGGTGTGTGTGTGTGTGTGTGTGTGTGTGTTATAGTCAGAAACTGTTATTCTGTAGCAAGTCAGTTTCAGAATGAAAGTACCCAGAATGCGTCGCGGTGTGCGCGAACAGGCGAAAGAATGGCTTTTCGGAGTAGTTTTAAAAGTGATCGTTGTGTCGTTTCTTACCACTTCAGCGATCAGCAGCATTCCTTTTCTGGAAGCAGCGAACTCTTTGCTGGGGAGAACAGCGAGTAAGACGTCCTGAGGCGGAGAGGAGCTGGGAGCCTCCATGTCCCCCATTGTTACAAAGATAAAGCTGATTCTCTTCACCGCGGCGCACAGCCCTAAGGAAACAGACTGAAGACAAAATGCAAAGAGATGTGGAGGCGTGAGGCTTCTCGGAGGTGGAAACGGAAACAATGACAGCGCGGAAATGCAGCTCAGCCTCCCCAAAAACGCAACATCTGCATTCTCCAGATGTGAAACGCGATGCCCCCCCCCCTCCCAAAAAACCAACAACCAGCCTCCGGTAAAAATATTCAACTCTGTTTCAAGAGAGAAGGGACAGTTCTTTATTATTCCCATTCAATAGATTTCAACTTTAAAATGAATGGCATAGATAATAAGCATCTTTTAAAGTATGCACAAAAATATTCATAGCGCCATTAAAGGACCATGCCGTTCATTTTGCATGTTTGAGCCTAATATATTCAATTTTCATGCATGCAGTGTTACTGACAATCATTTCTCAAAGCATACTACAGGAATGGTGAATTTAAAATTTATTTTTTCCTACCTTCCACATCGCCACTGGTTTCAGTTCATTCTGGTACACTATTAAAATCAACTTGTTGATAATTGAAATGTTTTTGGGATAGGTAATCCATCATCGTGAACAAGATGTGTATTTTTTTTTCAAAGTTAAGTAATTTTAGCGTTTAAGCGCAATAAAAAACTCAGAGTGAATGTATGTCTCCACCGGGGAATATAGTCCCAAAACAAGACCTGCATTTTTTGAAAAATTTAAGCGTGACTTCATAAGGCTGTGTAACAATTAGCAGGCAAAACACCAGTTTTTAAAATGAAAGAAAGCTGAAATACAGTTTTATCCTTTGGGAAATGGTTGTCAGTAATGTAACATGAATGAAAATTGAATATATTAGGCTGAAACATGTACAATCATTGCTATGGTCCTTTAATTGGAATCTTGAGAATTGGCACAAAGATTTCAGAAAACCTGCTTTAAGAAACAAGTTAATGGCGATAATGGCGTGTTGTGTTCTAAACATGTTCCAGTTCATTTCTTCATTCTTCTACTTGATTCTTGGCTTCATTTCTTGGCTTGTTCAAAGTAATGTTGTTGAAAAGCAGGTAGCTGTCCACACACAGCAGCCCAGCTGACATCAAACCCACTATCTGCAAACAGAGAACACATCTAAGAATGAAGACAGAAGAAAGTCTTTACAGCTGCAAACGTGGTATTTTCACGTGGATTTCTGATTTCTCGCTGCTGCACACAGAAGCAAAACTGTAGAATTAGATTTCATTTTCAAAATCTAAAACTGACATTGTCAAAATTCACCCACACCACTGAGATTACACCTATAGATTAAAGAAATATTATCTCACCCCTCCAGCAAGTGTGCCCTTTACTGTGTGTGTAGAGAAAGCAATCAGGCTCAAAACGATTAAGTAGACAGCTGCAAACACTGAATTGAAAACATCCTGAAGAGAAGAGAGACAAAAATGCAGAAAATAGTGTCAAACTCCATTTTGGGTATTTGCTGATGTTTTATTAAATTAAATGACCATTCTCAGGGCATTTGTTTGAGTTTGTCAAACAGGTAACTACAATAATGTCTGCATATTAGGAACAGAGCTCCATCAATGTTATTAGTTACACCTGTGCTTTTCCTGTTCTGACAAGACAAACTGCTGGGAGACAGATCTTTTATTACACAATCTATAAACCTGTTGGACACTGCTATGCTGTGAAACATCACCCACAATCAGAGGCCAGAAGAAGAAAGTGAGCCTCTTGTTCAATTTGAGGATGTAGAGCAGCAGAAGAAGAAAAGTGATCAGAAACTCCATGGCCGTGGCTGCAATGTACTTTGGTCTGGATGCTACAGTGAAACACACAAATGCCACAAGCAGAGTCATCTAGAGCAGAAACACACACATACAATACACACATCAGGGAACGGATAACACTTCATTTAACTTCCAGCAGAGAGCATCAGTTTTACTTGTAGTGATACAGTAACATTTCCTTAGCAGAACATTTACACAGTTCTCTTTTTTAGAGAAAGAGGAACTTGACTCAGCTGACTGAGGTTCTCCATCCTTATTGTTTTCCAACCACCTTTTTAGAGCTTTTATCAAATGCATTATCCAGTTGTTCTTTCGCTACAGCTTCTAAAATGATGCTGGTGTTTTAATTTGAGGAAACTTGTATTAGCATGGTTGTCAAATGTTAAACTTATGTTTAGAGCATCACTTAGATTTACCTCAGAGACCATGTTCCCCTTTCTAATACAATGGTCTTTGGGACATTTGCAGTGTGTCTTAGGTTAGAATGTACTTTGCAAAGTGAACCTTTGAGGAAATGTGCTGATTTCTCACCATCTCAGCTAGTTTCAGGACGCCCCTCCTGGATTTGAGAAAAGCAATGTCCATTTCCATAGTTCTTATTTCTTGATCCGCTGATATGATGGTGAAAATAATTTGCAAAAGATGCAGCTGGCACTGTTTCCTGGACTATTTCCTTTTAAGCTGTGTAGGAAATGACTACGTGCAATATTTTCACGCCTCCAACTACTTAACGCTTTTATAACTGACAGATTTTTTTTTTTTTTTTTTTTTTNTTTTTTTTTTTTTTTTTTTACTTTTAGTGAATTTATACTATGACTTTAACGGGAACAAACATACAGAGCTGAATTATGAATGAGGTTGTAATCATGCCATCATTACACTGAGTGAAATGATGTCAGGTAATATATATATATATGTAAACCATCTAATGGACTATTCCAGTTAATATTAGTTTGCTACATCATAGCGATTAAACTTCCAGCAAAACACTCGGAAACATTAAACTATTTTGTTAAATAGTTATACCTTTTTTTTTTTTAACCTTGTTTAGANCTCGGAAACATTAAACTATTTTGTTAAATAGTTATACCTTTTTTTTTTTTAACCTTGTTTAGACTTTGTCTTGTTTGACCTGTTTTCCAATTGACCCTTTTTTTAAAAAAAAAATAAAAAATCCTTTTACCATTTTTAGCTTAACCATTTTACTTTGTTTTGGTTTTCTGACCTTTGGTTTGAACCATTTTTGTTTGAATGCATTCACCGTTTTTATTTGCACCCCATTTGTGACTTTTCACTCCTGTGTGTATTACAACACATTTGTCTCCAGTGAAGATCGATCCAACAACCCAATGCTGATTCATCCACATGACTCCAAATTCAGTGTATTATTCTACTTGGTCACCTCGGTCATCTTCAGCGCTGGTAAGCACGCATGACCAGAGAGAGAGGGTAGAGAAACTGAAGGACAAATATGCAGAAAACTCATCTAAAAAAATGTTTGTTTTTCTAAAAATTCTCTTGCAAAAGCAAAATCATCTGGTGTACCACCAGGGGCCGCTTCAAGTACCACCAGTAGGACACATACTACAGTTTGAGGATCCTATAGCGTAGAACAGTGGCAGCAGTGTATGCAGTTGCACATGTATTTGTATGAATTTAAGTATTAACTTAGAACAACCCATAAAATTATTATGTAACAAGTTATAAAAAATAACTTTTATTGAAAATATTTTATTTTGCACTGCAACTTTCCATGTTGCTACAATCTGATCAAAATAAAAACAACTGTGATTGCACAATTACTAACAATGAGTCATAACTTACATCAATGACTCTTACAGTACAAAAACATAGCTAACAAAAAAATAAAACTGAGTAAGCATTTATAAAAATTTGTTTAACCACTCCCTTGATTTTATCACATACATGTATTGCTCTTTAATATTGCACAAAAATACAATTTAAAATATTTCTGTCATGTAACGAGGTTTCTTGTTGATGTGTAAAAAGGCACATTATTGGTTGCATCATATTTGCTCTCAGTGAGGCCAGTCACACTTCCATGGCTCAGATTTGGGAACTTTGAGACATTTTCCCAACTTCTCACAGCCTGCAGGAGCCCAATTCTGCAACAGAGAACCAGAGTTTACATATGAAGCTTAAGTTATTTATTTTATACAGAAAGCCATACTGCTCTTAACAAATAAGGAGGTTGTCACTGGTGGAAAGAACATTAGGTCATTTTTGTGTCCTGACCTGCGTCCTCAATTTCCTGTTTTTAAATAGCTATTAAATAGCTATTGGCCTGTCACATTTAAGATTTATTATTAGCAAAGGTTTAACTCATTGGCACTATAATGCATATATTCAGAATTTTTGATTCAAATATGCATATATCATACTTTCCAATACTCACAGCTTTCAATTTAACATGTTTATCATAATTTATTCATGAAACAATTATCGGTGATACTGAAGACTTCGCACTGTGGAACTTTTCTTTACAAAGGACACAAGATCACAGCACAACACTCAAAAATGATTTCTACTGGACGGTATGGTGTTTACTCTATTTTCCACATGGGGGCAGTGCTGTTACAGAAATGAATATGAAGGACTGCAGTTCTGTCTTTTTTAGTGATCTTGATGAAACAAAGCCACTTCTCAGTTCTGCTGCTTTGTATAAACAAAACAATTAATTTTTTCACAAAAGCAGAACACAGAGAAGCAATCAAGGAGAAAAGGTTCCGATTGGGGTGATAAGCTCTGAGTCTCTAACACTTGATAACGTATTCTGGAAATAAGGAGCGAGTAAATAACAAATATGAAAATAAAAGCACAACTGGCTGGAGTGGGATGATAATAGTCGTCAGGCTCTTTGCAGACTGAAAGCAGATAGGAAATGAGAAAAGCTTCTCTATTCAGAGACCTTTATCAATTCTCAGCCTTTATCGACATCCCTTAAGCATTTCATTCATCTGATGTGTGATAAAAATGACAGAGAAATAGTGTGTAAGAGACCTTGTTTATGCTAATGAAAATGTGCTTTTTCATGTCTGATTTTGAGGAGCTGCAGGCCCAAAAGAAGCATATCTGCTGTTAAAACTGAATCTGGCTTGATATCAGATTTTGGTCCACTGCCTCTGGATGTAGACAGCCAGCGTGACACACAATAAAGCCTGATCCATTTTGTAATTACACCAAAATAATGTATTATGAAAGGTAAAGTTTTATTTATGTGACATAAATCTCACCATTACAGCCAAGTCACACATGTTGAGCTGAGGCATCGCGGGTACCAGCATCTTCTTGTGCTCATCAACCACTGGAGAGATCTTTGTCAGCACATCCTCATACTCTTTAAACAAAACACTGCAAACACACACACACACACACACCATAAATCTTTAAATGTGAAATTATTGATTGACTAATTGATTAATTTTATTAGAGGTTTAAAAATACAATAAAACACAGCAGCAGTAACACAGGACAAGGACAAATCAAGCTTAGACAAAATTTATTTTTTTCTAATAATATACTGGAATAAATAATGGTCTATTGTGTGATAAATATGTCAGATTTTTTAACTGAGATTTGTGTATGACTTAGAAAAAATTGATTTTTGATTTTTTTTTTTTTATAAATAGAAAAACGGCCTATCTGGCAATATTAAGAAATCATAAACATAAATAAAGAAATAAATCTCAGATGTCCCTGAATCCACTCTAGAATTTAATGGGTTCTTCCTTGCATGGGCTATGCTCCACCCTTCCGCCAAGGAATCATGCCAACAAATAAATCAAAAAACACAACTTCCTTGGTGGAGATAATATAAATGTAATAAAGCCTGATGGATTATTTCCATTATGGTCCTACAACATAAAACAGACAATACAAACAATAACACAAAAAGAATGCACATCCATATGCAGGCATATAACGATTTGAACCACAGGCTACAGGAACCATCTTTGCAAGGCCACTTTGAATCTATTTTCTGATGTGATCAATGTTACACGCTTATTCCACATTACTACAGTAGAATATGGAAATGTGTTTTTAATCCATCAAACTCTTAAAATGAAACAGTATAAAATCAGTTTAGCTACACTGTTATATGCTATATATCTATGAAACCCTGAAAACACTGTGGCTTACAAGCATAACACATTATATCAGACTGAGGTCATAGCCTTCAACAGCAAAAATAGAAACATAAACACATAAACACACACAGGTCATCCACTATGGCACCCTTTGGGAGAGCACACTCAGCAGGGTGAACTATGTAACTGCTATCCCATCCCCTGTCTCTCAATTACTGTTGTTGGACACCAGTGAGCCTGAGCACCTCTGTGCATTATTATATTCAGTGTGTAAAACACACAGGCCCTGAAGGCTTTCAAAGGAACGCCGCTCTCAATAGGACCTGTAGGGTTAATGGGCTGTGTGTGTGTATGTGTGTGTGTGTGTGTGTTGGGAGATTGGGCGTCTGGTGGCGTGACACACAGATAGACAAATATCAGCAGTGCAATTACACCCCTGATACACTCGCCAGCAGCACCTGTGCCAGCCTTCCATCCTCCCTCCACTGCCACACTCTTCTCAAACCCAGCCCTCTGATTGGCCCCGAGGGACCATGTGCATGTGTGTGAGGTGAAGTGTCAATTAGAGTAATAACCCCAGGCCCTGTCCAGCTCACACCTACCCTCCCTTTTAGATCTCCCACAGGGCCACAAGGCTTCCTCCATCAGCCAGCACCTGCTCCTTTCCTCAATACTCTCAGTCTTTCCTTTGCCCTGCAATTACTCAACTGGTAGTGCACTGGCCACAATTGGTGTCTCTCTTTGTGTGCCACATTTGTCATAAGATAACTATCCATGCATTACAATCCTATCTGATAAGGGGAAAAGCAGATAATTGTTAAAAAAGCAGGGATTCATATTTAATTTCCCGAGCTATCTAAAATCCTGAATTCTGCTTCCTCGCAAGATGAGATCAGCCTTTCTCGATCAGCGAGAGGGCTGTTTCATTCTCCTCCTATCTGTGTCCACTACTGATTGTTGTGATTCATTATCTGATAAGTGTTGAAGCAACTTAATACAAGTAAATGTAAGGAAGATTTATCAATGTGCCATAAGTATTAAATTCCAAATGCCACAAGTCTGCAAGCAAAGCATGCCACGTACCAAGAAGCTTGCGTAAGATGCAAACTTTTCTATTGTTTTGTCTATGTATTGAAAATCTTACAGTGCAGACCTCTAAATCAAAAACTAATAATATCATTTGTTTATGCTCTCTCTGCAAACAAATAATGAAAAGCCCACAGTCAGCACAGCTCATTATCATGATTATAACCCTTAGCTTACTGGTGTACAGGCAAAATCTGGAATAATAAGCAGGCTGTATGCAAATGGAGTCTTTTGATTTATAATGTATGGTACCCAAGGGGGATGGGAGCATTGCTCAGGTGTGTCACCACTCTGATTACTGATTCATAACACTATTGCAAGAACACACACACATACACACACACAACCACACAGTAGCAGAAGGTGGGGGAATTGAGGAGACAATCAAATACATCTGTCCTGACTACCCCTCCTTCCAACATCTTCTCCACCCCCCAGTGGAAATTGAGCAGTTCTGTGAGGACTATTGATTGGGGACACAAGAGCTTAGTGGCAGGCAGCAGATGAGGCCAGAGCGCGCAGGGCTGCCTGCAGTTTTCAGGCTGGGATTACGCTCTGGATGACCAGGGCTCTGGGGATGTGAGGTGAAGTAGGGGGTGTGAAAGTAGGATGAGTTAACCTCAGCCTCTCAGGGTTTGGAGATGGAGGGCGAAGTGGAGGGAAGGAAAAAGCTTTGAACAAATCCACTTTATGATCCAAACTCACTGAGGAGCCACATGCAAGTCGTGTACATGCAAGACCTGGCCTGGTCTGTGCCTCATCCTAGCCAGATGGACCACCAACACAGGCCTCGTCATCCTCCAAAGCCACCATGCTAATTAAAGCTGTTTGAGACGATGTAGGTTTGTGTTTATTGACACTAGCAATAAGAGGAAATAAAAGCAACTAAAAACGACTTTGTAATACAATGTTAATTCCCACATTCTGCCCTACAGCGCCTAATGATACCCGACGCTGTGCTGCTGAGTGACTGCTCTGGACTGGGGATTGCGTACATGTGTGTGTGTTCTTTGCTGTATCACAGCCTGCGACAGTAGTGAAGGTATGTGTGCAGACAGGCTCTACATCATCTTAAGTGGCTCTTTAGGTGCAGACAAAGATTAATGATGGCCAGGCAGCCAGTCCAGCTGGGGGACCGTGGAGCACATGGCCAAAACACACACATACACGTGTATGCACACTAACACAACTAGGATGGAGGAGAATGGTCCCAGTGGATGCAAAGGGACAGCAGCTGAGGGTTGAGAAATGAACTCAGACATTTAGGAAAAAGTAGCGAGAGAAAGAAAGAAAGAGAGAGAGAGGAGTAACAAAGGAAAAAGTCATACATTAGGAAGAAAATGTAATTTCTGTAATTTCATTATATGTTACGTATAATGACAATAAAGCTATTCTAAAAATAAAAAGTGAAGATTAAAGAAGAAGACATTGCAGGAGTAATGTAGAGGTCATGGGGCTTGGGGGACCCTGTAAACAAACCCACTGACCTCTCCCTACATATTGTGAATTTCTAGTTTGTGTATACAATCTAGCATTCAGCAGCACAACACATGGCTGTGTATTTGGATCAGCTTCCCCTTTTTTTTTATTTTTTCAATTGAACATCATTAATGTTTCATCATCTAATCTCCCTTCAGGGGACAAAGAAGGAATGAGGGCAGAGTAAATGTGAAAGGTAGAGCTGGAGAAGGTAGAAAAGAAAGGTCAGTCTACAAGGTTTAACAGCAGAAGGGAGACAAAAAAAAAAAGGCACAATGCATGAATGAGGATAAAGTAACAGTAAATGTAGTTACTCATCTACCTTTGGGCTTTTATTTACAGGTCTTAGTTTAGCCTAGGATGTCTTCTGACGTCAAGCTGTGATGCTTAACTCTCCTCAGAGCTCAGGCAGAGACACACAAACCTCCATTAAACAGCACTCACTCTCAATTTAGACCCGAACAATTTACCTTGCAATTTTAACCTGCAGCAGTGCACCGTAGGTTTGAGAGGCCAGATAGTAATTTTTAAGAAGCTGTTTGCAATCACAAAGAGGAGGGTGTAATCAGGCGCACACTGGCTGAGCAGATCAATCTGCCACTTTCTCTTTCATGCCACTGAATCAGCATTGATCTCGTACACATTCTGTGCTCCAAATGGTAAACCACCTACCTCTTTTCACCCCTCTCCCCTTCATTCTATGACCTCTCTTCTTGGAGCCACTTTTCCTTTTTGATTCCCCTTTTCCTGCAATTCTCATCCCTGTTCCTTACTAAAAAAAACAGCAGGAAGCTGAGTTGATCATTTCACATGACTGACCTGATAGGGTACTTTTCCCCAGGATCCCGCCCAAGGTGGAAAAGGAGTGGCTGCATTGTGTGCTCTGTCAGGATATGAGTGGTCACACCTGGGACCTCTTCACCTGGACAGAAGTTGATACCCTGGGAAATAACACACAAACACAATTTTTGTATATTTTCCTCATTTCATCTTGGTTGCACAGACAGATATGAAAGACCAGAATGCAGGGGTATTTAGGTATTAATATCATGTTGCTCGAGCATAACATGCATTAGCTGTTGATTGCTAACATGCGCAAAAGGCAGAGTAAAATCATGGCTGCTGCAGCATCTGTTCTCAAAGGTCCCATATTTTATTCTTTGTAGCAAGTTATTATAGTTCTTTATGGTCTGAAAAAAAAGGTTTGGTGAGTGTAGACAGATTCCCACACAGATCCACTGTCTGCTGGCTTTCCTATCTTTCTGTCTTTGTCCTCTGTTCAGAACAGCCTGTTTTGGTGCTACTTGCAGTATTTCATCACTCAGTCCTTGTGCAGCGATCAGCACCAATCACAGTGTTCTGTATGTATATTAGAAGACTGTAGAGGATAAAGGAGATTAAAAAGAAGTGCTTTGTTTTGGCACAAAGTAAGGATGAAGCTCAGAATGTACAGTATCTATATAAGTACCTAATACAATATGTGAGGACAGGACTTTAGGCTAGGAAGTTCTACAGGTCAAAAATATAAAAGAAATTCTCTTTTATGCACTTTATACGACAATATAACATTAGATTCATGCATTCCATTTTCCTATGCTGATTGATAATTGTGGAGGTGCACACATATGCACGTATTCTGATCTCTGTAACGTTTTTATTAATGTATTTTGCCATGGTCTGTGAGAGTGTGTGTGTGTACCTTGAATAATTTTCCAAGTGATCTACATTTCACTCTTTTAAACATGTTGGTTGGAAGAAACGTAAACAAAGGCTTTGATTTTTTTTTTTTTTCANCTCTTTTAAACATGTTGGTTGGAAGAAACGTAAACAAAGGCTTTGATTTTTTTTTTTTTTCACATACAATTAAAAATGTAGTGAATTGAGATGATCTGGATGTTTAGATGTAGGGTTATAATGACCTGGTTCTAGTTTACTGTGAGCTGAAAGCTTAATCATATTGTAATGTGGCCTATATATAGGATTATATATTGTCTTCCAATCCACTGAGTTATTTATACAGCTAATGTTGGTGCATCACAAAAGCTTTCAACTAACATGAAAAACAGGAGGCTTTCTTGCTGGCACCTCCTCCATTTTCCTCCTGCTCCCCCTCTCTATTCTCAGTGGCCTGGCAGTGATCGCAGGATGATTGAGTCACACTCACTCCTCCAGAANCCCCCCCCCCCCCCCGGAGATCTGTGTCCTCCTCCAAGTTACACATACACAAACACACTTTTTGATGAGCACAACTAATATTGAGAAAGCAATCATCTGTAATGCACTGTTGCTGCCCCCCTCTGAGATCGCTCAACAGAGCACCTCAAACTATAAATATAGAAAGGAGAGGGGGTGAAGAGAGAAAGGGAGAGAACCCTCTCCCTGCAGAGTCTCCTGTGATCCAGACTTGTCCTATCTTTTGAAGTCAAACTCTTAGAAATGCAAACAGAAATTGAAAAAAGTCATCCCAGAGGAGCAGCAAGAAAGGCCTGCTGTGTGTATCTCTCTGACTCCATATCTGCTATGACATTAATGCTATGGATACAACCAGGCTGCTTTCAACATGGAACAGAGCAGTCACCATTACAAGATAAGGTGCAGAAGCTGCTAGGGGTGGCAGGATGGATTTTGGATGGAAATATTTGGCACCTATTTAGATCCAGGAGATAGCTCCATTTTAACACAGTACATATACTATACTTAATCAAACACAGGGAAAAGATGAGCTCCACTGGCAAAGGATATAGGATATAAAACATATTCTAAAGTCCTGTATGAATTAGAATTGATCTGTGGAGCCACTTCTTTGATGTAGTTCATTTCCAGGAGGTTTTGGTGTGTTGCACAATAATAATAATAATAATAATAATAATAATAATAATAATAATACTAATAATAATAATAATTATTATTAGTATTATTATTATTATTATTATTATTATTATTATATGTACTTCCATTTTGACATAAAATCAGTGAAATCCATTTTCAAATGCATCATGTCAAAACACAATAACCTTGGTTTATTTATTTTTTTAACTAAAAGATTTTGTATATATATACTATTTCAGCTCATTTTGGAATCAGCGTTTTCTCCCTTTCATGGGATTTTTTTTTTTTTTACATATTTACAGATGCATTAATGTCAAGCTCTGTTACACTCTGTCTCTTGTCATTTTCTGCAACAGATTTGATGCAGAAACAGGTATTAATTATAGGATTAACCAATGTTTAAGAAAAAATATCCTTTTGTCAGTTTCCATTCACCTTGTGAGGCATTCAGCCTTCTTGAAACAAGGTTAAAAAAGCTGTTATGGCTTTCATTGAGCTACGAACATAGATTACTCAACAGATACAAAGAAGCCAGAGTCACAACAACCTATATTTCACAATATTAACATCACTACACTGCCTCAAGAGAGTTTGATTGGAGCCATTTAAGCCTGTGAAATTTCTCATTTTCCCCATGGTTGAGCCACATGAACACTGCCAGGACAGAGCAATATGTCTCCCTGCTATTAACCTGTAATTTCAGTCTTCTTCACAGACACACATCTTACCTTGTTTATTTTTCACCATAGGTCTAGAAAACAAAATTAGTACTGTATTACCAAAGTTGAAGGGAAAGAAAGAAAGCATCATTTTTGTTTCAATGAAAAAAGGCTTGGATTGCATATTTCTGTTACAAGACTGGATAATTAGGGTGAGTTTATAATCAAGATAATTATAGGTAGCTAAAAAAGCAGTTCAAAACATGGACCAAAGCTTTGATCCATTATATACCTGTAGAAGACATAAAAATGCAATTGTAAAGCTCATTTGTTTAGATTTTTCCATCTTTGTGTCATGTATTTTGAGTTAGTTTTAACTTTCCTATGTTGGAGCACAGCAGCCACATGCATGTGTGTATGGAGAACAGAACATGCACTTCCACCATCATGTCCTCACACTCTCCTTCTCTCTCTACCATGTACGCACGCACATCAATCGATAGGCAACTCACAGGCAATCAGATGCCATTATTTGTGAAGTTCCACTTCAGTTCACATGAGCTGATAAAGGAGGCTGCTATTGATTCAGCAGCCCTGAAGGAGAGAGCAATTTAAGCGACCGATGGGGCATAAAACATACTGGATCACTGGAAATGAAAGGAGTGATAAAGGAGTGAAAGAAGGACCTACTTTTTTCCCCCAGGGATCAGAACAGCAGCAATACTATCCTGCTTCTAAATTATAAGCTTTCACATTTTTGCTGATACATTTAATCAGCACTGAGTTGGTATAATTACAGCCAGGAGAGGTACTTGATGCTGCTGGGATCTGCCTTTCTTTCTTCTGAGCACCATTGCCAAAGGAACAAGTATACAGAAGGGAATGTCGGTATGTAAATGGAGAGGAAGAAAATCTCCACTGGAGTTAGAACAAACAAGTCAACTGGCTGATGAATGATTTAAGCTTGCTGATGTGGGGGCTCTTCATTAATATTCATTACCCTCTGATGTACGCAGCAGTCAACTGATGAGCTATTTTCAAGATAACACCAACAGTGAAAGTGTTTGTGTTAGAGTAAGATTAGAAAAGACAAAGGAGGAGGATGGGGCAGAGTAAATGAAGAAACAAATGTCAGTTGCTGGGTTTCACCTCTTTAAACTCCTCCCATGAGTTGCTCCAGGTCCAGTAGTGAGCCTTGTATGGTCCAAGCCTCATAGCCATCATCTCATTTCCTCGATAATAGAAGAAAGGCCTGTTGAGGAAGACAGGTAACTTCTGAGAAGGAGATTCTTAGATCTGTTTCTTCCCTGGTTTGGACTCTCTAGATTTGAAATGTCTAAGATCTTGTCTCTTGGCCAGGTTAGATCAAAACCAGTACTCCAAGTGAGTAGTCATTAACCTCATTTTACATTTCTATCTGTTCTCGCTGTTTCTTGCACTGTTTTCACCAGCCAGTGAAAAACCACCAGCTTTCTTACCTCTTATGACACCACAAACCATCACAAACAATCCAGAATCTGGCATGGATACAATAGCATATACTTGAGTATAAGCCGAGTTTTTTTGTTTTTTTTATAACAAATTTCACAACGCAAATAAGGGCGGGGGCGGGGGGGGGGGGGNTACTGCCCATTACCACTACCCATGGAAAATAGTTTAAATCATACCTTAGAATGAGATATTTCCTGACTAAACATCTTATTCAGCACATTTTACGGTGGCCAGTAAGCCATGATCCATCAGTTATGGTAATCAGCTGCTGAAATAAATATCATGTTTACCAGTATGCAGAGTATTTTCAGAAAATCAGAGGAATACTATGACAATACCCAGAAAACAGGTAATTTGCTAAACAAATAAATTGATGGAACAACATCAGGGGGTCGGCTTATACTCAAGATCGGCTTCGAGTATATACAGTACTTAAATAAAGGCATATTCATATACAGAAAACCATAATCGCTCCTTATGTGAGAGCTCACCTGTCTGTGATTGAACTGTTCTGGAGTGTGTGGGGGTGGTTCAGCAACACCGGCATCAGATCCAGCCCATCCAGGACTCGGTCATCAGGAGGGCTGAGGCCAGCCAGGGCCAGACTGGTGCTGAACAGGTCCATCACACTGGCAACCTGGAAGCTCACCTGCGCAAAGATAAGGAAATAAAAAATACAGCCACTGTTTGCATTAGCAGTGATTTCAAAGCGCTCCCAAAGGATCTGCTGAAAGAAGTCGCAGGAAATTAACCAGCTTTAATGGACCCTCTATTTAGAGCTTGGTTTCATTTCAGGGAGTGTACAATACACAACAGGTGTGTTGTCACTCTTGTGCCCCTTTCTTATTAACTGCATCATCTTTGTTTCGAGGCTCTGACTTGTGAATGGGAACAAGGTAACAATGCAGTCAGGATACATACTGTAGGTATGTTTGTGCACATGTAGGAAAGGGGCGCATTTCTTCACTATCCTCTCTAATCTCTGTTTGCAGGTTTATTATAAAACCTCCAAAATTCCTCCCTTTTTAAATGAGTTTTGGGGGGTAAAAAGGAGGGGTGAGGAGAAAGGGGAGAGGAAGCAGGGTGAGGATGAAGCCTGGGCAGGCAGGCGGCTGGAGCTTGAGTGAGCTGGTGTTTTATCTCCTTTCCCCAGTCCCAGTGAAAAGCTTTATTTTATTTATAAACTTTGAACTATTTTCAGATAAAATGCCATTTTTTCACTGTCATCCTTGATCTTCCGTTCCATTCTCTCCTGAGTGAGCCTTAGAGGGAGACAGCACGCTCACAATCAGATAGCACTATCAGGCCTCTGCAGCTGCGCCGCCATGTGCCACTGTGCTCCTATCGGCAGCCAGCACACATACAGACACACACACACACAACACACCACAACACACACTCACACAAGTTCCTAAGCACTGAAATGAATTCCCTTTTCTTCTGTATCCACAGAACTGGCTGCAGAAAGAGCTCTGCAATGCATTCCATGATCCATCTGCACATCCAGACTCTCTCAGACATACCAACAGATTTAGTCCTGAATCATCTGACTCTCTTTCTCATCCACATATGCATAGAGATACAAAAAAGACAAAAGAAGAAGCAAAACTGACATTTATTTGGTAATAATCAACACCTAAAACTTTCAGACTCAGGCTGGTTTGACAGGATTTTATCTCATGAGCCACCATCTTTCATTTCCTTCCTTTAAGTTTATCCTCCTCTGATGTCTACATGAAACTTCATTCTTTCTTCACCCTTTGTTCCTTCTTTTTTTGTCTGCCTCATCACTCTCTATTAATGTCCCTCTCTTTTCCCTGCCTCTCTCTCTTTTCTTTCTGTAGTGAGTGGCGATGTTGGTTATCTGAGGAGGCAATGCTTCTATCCCTGTCTACGCCACTCGGCCCGTTTGTCTGCTGCCTGATAAAAGACAACAAAAGGGTTTGTGACGCTCTACAACGTTGTGGGGTAGACACCACACCCACCTCAGCATCTTCTTTNCACACACACACACACACACACACCCTTGCTTCCCATCACCCATAATCCTTCATTCCAGCAAAGTTCTTTTCACTCACTAAATATGAGTGAATGACAATTCCATGAAAAAAGATAACACAATTAACAGCTTGAAAAACATATGTTCTAAATCGAGAGCTCCAAGAATGTTTTGTCACCAAAGATTAAGTTTTTTCCTGCTTATGTTGTGTAAAAATACACACTGAAGTAGTAACTTGTCTCCTCATCTTACTGTAGATGTGTGTATGTACTCAGCTGGAATAATAACCCTGCTCAAAGCCCTTTTTAGCAAAGGCTTGCTAAAAAAGGGTTTGTTTGTTATGTCCAGCATTTTCCTCCAAGAGCTTATGGCCTTTTTCAATGTGCAGAATGTACAGATCAAGAGATTTGTCAGTGAAGTACAAAATTACAAAATAAGAGAGGGGGCAACCCGTCACCCTGTCTGCCTGCCCCCCCCCCCCNCCCCCCCCCCCAAGAGAGATAAAGATAAAGGCAGAGACGTAGAGTACAGTAGCTCCAACAAAGTAGCTTTGTCGTCTCACACACACACACACAGGTTTCCGATGTTCTACTTGACAGCTATACTCTGCTCTTTACACTCTCTTCCTCTGGTCTGAAATCATATTCTTTTCTGTGACATACCTACTCACACATATGTACATAATAAACATACAGGTCCAAACAACATTACACGCACATTTTCTGCATACTTGTCTACGCATACACAGTCATACAATCATTTTGAACTGGTCAATTATAATATAGCACAGGGGCAGCAAAGCCCTGAAAACAAAACAAAAAAAAAAAACNCCCCCCCTCCCCTTCCATTCCTTTATCCTGAGCGCCTGGTATATTCAGATACTGAAGTCCTCATTATGGCTCAATCCAACCTCAGCAAACACACAAACAGATTAGCCGCTTAAGACGCTCCCAATCCCCCTCTCCCTCGCTACTCTGCAGCGCTATCAGGCCCCTGCACACCCCTATGAGATGAGCCAGGGGCAAGGCTTACTGCAGACTGCAGCCTCCGCCTGCTCCTCCACCAAATCCCTCTGCGTCACAGCCCCGTGTCACAGCTGCCCCTAATACAATTAAAAGTCATTTGCAGAACGCACAGGCTCAGGATCGCCGTGTGGGTGGGTGGGGGGTTAACTTGGTGGGGTGGGGTGTCCTTGTATGNAGAGAGAGAGAGAGAGAGAGAGAGAGAGAGAGAGAGAAGGAGGAAACAGTGAGGAATCACCCACATTCTACGTGCCTTTTAGTCCATTTATCTCAACTGTTTATGGAATTCAGTCCCTTGATGGAAGTTGAACACAGCCAAGATTAACTGCTTATGACACCATTGTGTCAGATCTGCACATGTAAATGGTAAATGATACAGATTTAAAACAAAAGCCAACAGCTGTGCCAAAGAAAGGATTAGTGAAATAATTATTTCTTTCCTCTCAACCAGCTTGCATTGCCTGCAGCTTTTCACAGATACAACATTTCAGCTCCTGCTACCTGTTGATAGGCAGCAACATAAAAAACAAAAACAAACAAAAAAAAAAAAAGCTGGCTCTGGATCTATCCATGTCTTGAGTCAATAGGCACATCTACAACCAGCTTGAATTTGATGGTATAGGACATTTGACAAGTGATCATTGTGATTTTTAGAGGCTTTGTTCCCAAAAGAACTTTTAGGAACACTTTCTCACCATGCCTTCTGGGATGTGTCCAGGCCACCAGGCAATGGCAGGTTCCCTCATGCCCCCTTCAAAGGTGGTCTCCTTCCCACAGAGGAATGGCCCATTGCTGCCACCTGAGGAATCATTCACAAAAATGCACAAAAGAATGGATAAATGACTACAGATACATGACAGATAAAGACAAAACTAACTTGTACAGGCACTGACAGACTAGACTAGGTATTTCACGAAACAAAAAAACCCTTGTTGTCTGTATGAGCATGTGAGTGTAGCGCTTACTCTCATTTGGGCCAGACATAAGAGCAGCTCCATTGTCTGAGGTGAAGAAGACAAAGGTGTTATTTGCGATGTCCAGAGTGCGCAGCCCTAACAAGATCTGACCGACACTGTCATCCAGCTCCATCACCGCATCACCATACCTGCAACATAGACAACCAAAGTTCATTGGAATTCTCCTTAATATATAAACAATCAAGTATTTCTGAGTGCCTCTGCTATGCGTTTGACCCAGTCAGTAAAGGAAGCTAAAATGTACCGGCCTCGCTGGCTCTTCCCTAGGAAGCGTTTGGAGGCATAGACAGGGGCATGAGTGGCATCAGGTGCCCAGTAGAGGAAGAAGGGACGCTGGGCTTGAGTCTGGTGGAGTATAAAGTCAAGACCTTCCTGTGGAAGTGGGAGGTAGTGAGAGACCATTATAATGGTGTCAGGGCAGAGTCAAGTGACACAGTAGCTTCTTCCACTGAGAACAGTTTATACACTGCATCATACTAGAATTTCAAAGTTTTGCTTTGTTTCATTTTGCATAGACTCAGGTGCATGAATAACTGTGCTGCTGACACTAATCCAGTCTCATAAGACATACTAATAACAGCATCACAAATCTCTTTGATAGATCCATCCTCTGCTTGTGATGATGTATGACACCTCTCCAGCATGCAGTGTGTCTCTGTGTACTGCTTTTGAGGATGCAGGAGGAGAAAGATGATCAGCACGAATGTGTGCAAAAGTCACCAATCCACTTATGCTGGTAAAAAATATAATTATAAAAGAGCAAAATCAGGCTGTTACTGGGATGTTAAATAGACCTTTATGTCACTGATACCTTGATATTATCACAGTTTACATCATTGGGAAGGGAAATGTGTGTATCATCTTAAATGGAGACAACTTTAGAAGGGAGGCTTTACTCACCTGCAAATAGATCTGTGTGAGGTTTGACTCTCCAGTCTTCTTATCAATCTTAAACTCCTCATAGTATCTGGAAAACAAAAGGATGGACATGATTCAACTTTCCCTATTTGTCAGCCATCATCTCATCAGAATATACAATTAAACTTGCCTGAACTTTATCAGTCACATACATCAATGTAGGAATGTATTTCTATTACACTGCCAGGGCTACCACAGTCAATATCATTAAGTAGATGGAAGCATATCTACCTCTGTTTGGGGAGATTTTGGTGAAAGACATATTTGGGAAGTCTCAGCAGAGCCGAGCAGAGGGAACTGTTATGAGGCAGTGCTGAAGCGTGGCGCAGCGAGCAGAGAAACAGTGACAGGCGTCTCTCTTTCTCACGCTTCACTTGTTCCAGGTGTCCTCACACACAGCCAATGCAACTTGCCGTCTCTTGAGAGCATGCATGTGTGTGTCTGTGTGTGTCTGTGCGTACGTCTGTCCAGGACCCAGGTATGCTGTGCTGATTAAACCCACGGCTAAGCGAAAAACACGCCCGGCTGCCAGTTCCAATGACCCTGAATACACATATGGCTGTTTTGGGGAAAACAAATGGGCGAAAAATGGAATACACAAGCACAGCTGGTACAGAGAAAGAAGAGGGGGGGAGACACAACTCATCCAGAGAAGCAGCCTGCCAAACTACTCCCCTGACTCATGGGGAAAGAAGATTTTTATAGATTTTTATAAAAACCTTGTTTCTGTGTGTGCCGCTATGTAGGTATAGGGGTGTGGAAATGATCATGTATGTCAAGTCAAGTTTATCTGTTTTGCCCAATATCACATATAATGGTTCACTGGGCTTTACAGGCCCACACATTAATGGTTCCCAATCCAGCCCAAGCTCTAAGAAGACGAGGAGAAACTCTCTAAAAAAAACTTATCGTAAAAGGAAAAAAATGGAAGAAACCTCAGGAGAGGCAAATCAAAGACAGATTCCTCTCCTCAAATGGTGTGAGACCACTTTACCTGCCAACCATCTCAGAATTGTTGTACACAGGGATGTTGGGTTTAAAGCTGCTGTTGTAGGGACCAAAATGGCAGTTTGGTGCACCAAACCATTCATCAAAGCCATGCTTCAGGGGAAGGTACTGCGGTCTGTGGCCAAGATGCCTGTATTAACAAATCAAGTGGATAAACAAGATCAAAGTCACTGAAGGACCATGCCTGCATTTTGGCATGTTTTAGCCCAAAAATTTACAAATGACCTATACTTTACAATACTGCAGACCATTTTCCAGAAATGGTCTGCAGTATTGCTTTTGCTACACAATTCAGTCTGCATTTTCAACCACAGCCACAACAATGCAACTTGTCAAAACTAAAAGCAGGCATGATATTTTCTATGCTTTATTATCATCTCAAGCAAGTTTCAAGTCTGCAAGTCAATTCTGATATTGTATTGAAATCAACAGATCTTGATGTTCTTGTGTGGTGATTATGTTTATTTTATTTCATTTTATGTGTTTTCTGTAAAAAAAAAAAAAAAAAAAAAAACCTCAATAAAAAGAATGCTGAAAGAAAGAAATCAACAGAAATCAATATATGGAAGTTACATGAAAGGTAGAAAAAATATATTTAGAAATCTATAATATTGTCTGTTCAGGTGGTGCACAGGTAAAAATCACCACTGCAGAGACTCAAGTTTGATCTTCGGCAGCAGTGCTTCTGGCTTGGCCAGGTGTCCAATCAAAGCCAATCATTCATGGGTGAAAACCCTACAAGTTAAATCTTTATTGATTATACTACAAACCATAAGCCAAAATTTTGATATGCTTTTGATATCAACAATGTTGTTATAACAGTAAGAACTTGGTCTAAATAAAATTAGGAAATTACAATTATTATATATTACGTATCATTATAAAATGCACACACAACAAACAATTCCAACATTCCAAAATTGGAACAAAAAGGGAAAATGGAAAGAAAACATAGTAGAAAAATAAACTGATGGTAAATTTTGGAAAATGGTTAGTAGTAATGTAATATAGAACATTATTTACAATAAATTAGCTAAAACATACCTGTACTTCAATTTATGAGATTGTGTTTAAAGAAGCATCATATTAAAATTTACTCTCTAGCTTGCTGACTGTCAGTTTCACAGGCTGGGTGGTTATTAGTGATCCATATATTCAAGTCCTCTCTAAAAAGACTTGGCTCTGTACTTCATAATCATTCATACAACATCTAAAACCTCAGGAAATTCTAAAAACCTGCATGACAGAAATATTAAGCGCTCACCATTTGCCAACTATCTTGCTGATATAGCCCTTTTTCTTCAGCATCTCCGGCAACAGAATCTCATCCTTGGAGATCCCTCCTACTATCTCCTGAGGTGTGTACGCTATAAAAAGGTCAGAAGTTAGTACAGAAAACCTTACATAAGTGTATTACAGACTAAAGAATAAAGGATCAGAAACATGCAAGGCATAATCTGCAGCTGTATAATGTACCATTTCTGGCATGTGCATTAGTGGTGTAGAAACCATTTCTGACAGGCAGTCTCCCGGTGAGAAGTGCAGCTCTAGCTGTGAGTAAAATGGTAGAAAACCGTTAGCAAAAGAGTTTCCCACTGTGTTATGTTAAATTAAAGATACTATTCAGATTTCCCTGCTGGATGTTCTAATAATTCCTTACTGTCAAACAAATAGTCAGTGGTCATGCACTATTCCTTCTCCTGTTAGCAGTAACACACACACACACACACACACACACACACACTAATATGTGAATTGAACCTTATTTGGTTCAATTCACATATTAGTTCATTCTTAAATGTTTTCTTAAAAGATTAAATTAAATTAGAACATATTACTATATTATATCGTTTAGCATAAAATTATATTGCACTGTACATCTTTCAGAGTTCTGATTTGAACAAATTGTTCCACCTTTCTGTGAATTTTTTCCCTCCATCTACTAATATTACATTTTCAAGCTCTTATTTAGCAACTGAATAATAGCTGTGATTCACTTTAAATATAAAAATATAATAGTTTGCAGCTGGTGTTGGGTAAAAACCTTGTAAAACCTAATTAAAAATCCCCTTTTCAGCTTGAAAACCAAGCATTTTTTAAGTTATCCAAAAGGTTTTCATCAACGAAATGGTCACTGACTTTCTGAACCTATAGTGTGAATAGTATATACTGAGGTGAAAACATGAAAATTACGAAGTTGGAATATAAAGGTTTTCATCTGACAGAGAAAGACATGACATGTCTGCATGACATTCTTGTAACATGAGGATGCAGAGATGTGAGCTTAATTTCCAGATAATAATACAACAGGCAAGCTGTTATGAACTTTTACCTTCAAATCAATCAGTTGTTCTTCCAACATTTAAACAACATGACAGTAAAACACAGAACAGAAATTAAAAGACAGAAATAATTAATATGGTGCAACTACACTGAGAGAGTGAAATTAAAGACACAGAAACCTGGTTGGTTTGATGTTTCAGGTGTGTTCTGCTGACTCACATGGGGAGCAGAGCGGGTTGGCAGTGTAGAAGTTGGTGAGCAGCATTCCTTGAGCAGCCATAGCATCCAGGTTGGGGGTCTCCTTAGAGGGCTGGCCAAACACACCTAAGTCCCCCCAACCCATCTGAGAGAGCAAGAGAGCGAGAGAGAGAGAGAGAGAGAGAGAGAGAGAGAGAGAGAG
>VXCM01000685.1:0-11997 GCA_014773175.1 Lucifuga dentata
GTTATACCAGAAAGTTTTGCCCAAAGCTAGATTTTGATTAAATGTACACTAGATCTACAGTAGGGGCACATGTATGCAGTCATTGATTGGGCTGGCTAAATGCCCTCATACTAAACTGCAATTGAGAAGGAAGAAAGTGATTTTTGGTTTTCTTGCCTTGTAAACTGTGCTCTGTGGTCTTAAATTATAGGCCTTTATTTCATTATTCTGTTGTTTTACAGTTTATCCTTCAATAAAAATGTGTATATAAAAGCAGAATAGCAGTCTTTGTCCCAGATCATGAGGTTGTAAAAAGTTTTCACCTTGAATAAATTATGTATGAATTTGTTATTTTAGTGATGCTATATAATGTGTTGCTGTGACTGGATTTTAATTAATCATTGAAAGACAGCTTTTTTAAAATAAAATTGTTGTAATTGCTCTGCTTGCTATGGTATTATTTCTTCTAACCTTTCAACCTTTTTTGATGATGCACATAGGGCCTCTGAATTGGGACCACTCATGAGATGGTCATCATGATTATAATATGTATTTATGCAGTTTACAATGAAAAACAGTAACCCATAGGATAAAATAGGGCCGACTTTCAATGACAAGTTTTCAAAATTGTCCTTTCCCATGTAGTGTAATTTTTTTTTTTTTTTTTTTNTTTTTTTTTTTTTTTTGGGCTATTTTAATAATTTACCATAATCAAATTTCATTTTGAAGGGTCATTTTATATATGAGGCATTAAATCTTTTTATTTTTAAATTTCCCCGCCATTTTAAAAGTTTGATTTATACTCTTTCTTTGTGTAGGACGGTGACAGTGTTTAACATCATATTTCTAGGAGAATAAATTCTTTCATCAGTAGCTGCGGTGACGGTCCCTCCTGCCATCATTAGCATCGCGCCGTGTTTTGGCGCATTGCAGATCCGGCTTAGCCAATCAATTGGCTCGGTACATCGAGCAGCCTATTGCGGGTCCACTCTGTCCAATCAGAAAACATATCTCAAAAATAAAAAACAACTTCCCGAAGCGCCACTAACAGCGCTGTTTAGAACGTATCCTTCCGCTTGCATAAAACTCTGTGTAACACAAAGTAGTCCGCCATTTTCTCTGTGAACGCGCACAGCCAGACATGTCTGTATGAGCAAGACACATTAAACCGCATGCGTAACCATTTTTATCACCTTTTCGTTTGCATATTGGAGTTTAAAATGCTTTAAACAATGATTTTGTGGTAGAATAAAATCGCAATTGAACTGTAATTGACAGTTGCTGGTCAATAGGGGCAAACAACTGTCAAAAATCAATAACTTTCATAAAAGTATTGCAGGAAATAATATTTTTTATCAACAACATATAAAGCAAACAACATAAGCATGTACAGTAAGTCATATAAAATTGGTTTATCTGGAAGTTACATTAAAATATTGTTGAAAATACAGTTGATTTTATTTAAGTTGTTGGATGTTGATGGTCTTTTTATTTTTTTAACTTTTATTAAGTTTTTTTGCATCTGCACTACATCAGTACAGGAAACAGAAAACAGTACAGTACAGAAAACAGTGGCTTTAGATTTCAGTCATTATTTAGTGTTTTATTTCACTGACACAAGGAACATTAGCAGTCTTAAAGGACTGTACCATCCATTTTGCATGTTTGAGCCTAATATATTGAATTTTCATACATGTAACATTACTGACAATCNTCCATTTTGCATGTTTGAGCCTAATATATTGAATTTTCATACATGTAACATTACTGACAATCATTTTCCAAAGCATACTACTGGAATAGTGAATTAAAAAGTTTTTTCCTACCTTCCAGACCACCATTGATTTCAGTTCATTCTGGTACACTATTAAAATCAACTTGTTGATACTTGAAACATTCTTGGGATAGGTAATCCATCATCACGAGCAAGACTCGTATTCAGGTTGTTTTAGAAGTATGTAATTTTAGCATTTAAGCACAATAAAAAGCGCGGAGTGAACGTATGTTTCCACCGGGGGAATATAGTCCCAAAAGAAGACCTGCATTTATCGAAAAAATTAAAGGACTGTGACTTCGTAAGGCTGTGTAACTATTAGCAGGCGAAACATCGATTTTTAAGGTGGGTGTATTGCTTGAATATTTGCTTTTGAAAGATTAAGGGGTTTTAGAAAATATCAGAAAAGCTGAAATACGGTTTAATCCTTTGATAAATGGTTGTCAGTAATGTAACATGTATGAAAATTGAATATATTAGGCTCAAACATGGAAAATGGACGGTATGGTCCTTTAATGATGGTTAGTGCCACCTGGACTGGATGTGATGCCTCCATATAAATCCCTTGTCACACAGGATAACGCAATAAATGACTGAGTGTAGACAGACAGGAAATTATAAGATAGTCAAACTGACAAGGAACAACACTCAGTTGAAGAACTGATAAGTACAGTGCAATCAACTTTTATGATGCATTGTTAACAAATGCCAAAATCTGACTAATAACTCATACAAGACTTGCATCTGTGGCCTCTGGCTGTGGGAGGGATTGTCATGTTCTCAGGTGTGGATTGTGTGCTAAACCACAACAACTGAATTTATAAAAATAATAATAAAATAAATCTAATAAAATAAATCATGTTCAGTCTGATGTGCAACTGTACTTAAAGAGACAGATTGATAGTAATAGATGGTAATTTGCCCTCATTCATTCATTCATTGGTTCACCACAAATCTCCACTATAGTATTTATGTGCATTTAGTGAGACTGTCACTGTCACCAGAATTTGTAAAGTACCTGCATGAGCTGTTACATTCCAGCCCTGTGGCTCAACTGCCAATATAAAGATATTTGAATTCCCATATGAGATTGCATTACCCAAAAACTGAAATTTCATTTGTCTGATCTCTACTTGCTTACTTTTAGAGTTGTTCTCATAACCTTTGACCCTAATCTGGAGCTAATTAGTGTGCAGGGACATACTATACTGAACCATCCAACTAATCAGCTGCTTAATAAGTTATTTAATTTTCATCTTTTCTCTGGTAATAGTTTTTGTCGGGAATATTGAGAAAGTTCTGTAGTTTTGCTCAAATGTCTTCAATTTCTTTGTTTCTGACTTGCCTTAATGCCGATTACACCTATAATCATCTTTTTCTTCTGTCTAAACTGAAAATAAACATACACATAAAACATGGCAATGGGGTTGGGAGGGGGGGGGGGGGGNCAAGTAAATGAACGATTTTCCCCCTCACTGCGGAGGAATACAGTGAGCCGCACAGTTGCGCTTCGTCTCTCCCGCCCGCCTCCAGCCTGTCTGTTCAGCGGCAGCCGTCCATTTCCTCTCTCCCTGTAACGTAAAGAGACCAACGCTTCACGCTCACAACAGACATGGTGAGTATTTTATCAACACGGTTTGGAACGGGATGCGTACGACTCGAGTTTGCATTCAAAGAGCGAATGACAGACGGGGACGCCTCTGATTCTGAATTAGTCGTTTCAGTGAAATATCCTGACGCCTCCATTGCAGAGACGGAGTCATTTGCACCGTCAAGTCAGCTAGCTAACTAGCCGTCAACACTGTCGGCTCCTCACATTAACAGTTCGTCGCCGTCTTTGAGAGGCTTATTCCGCATCAACATCGCTCAATACCCACCTGAGAACTTCTACTTGATGGTAATCCTCGCTTATGAGTACTGCTTGTTACAGGTGGACACATAAATGGCAGCGACCACGGCGGGCCGGTGTGCAGCCAGTGATAGCATCTCGGNGTGGACACATAAATGGCAGCGACCACGGCGGGCCGGTGTGCAGCCAGTGATAGCATCTCGGCTAATGTTACACCCCTGAAGACGGATACTGTGGTCTCCTGATGTAGTATTAATACGCAGTTTTCGTTTCAGAAGTGGCTGCTAACGGTAGTTCGTAGTCTGACGTGAGTGTAGGAGAAACTTTGATTGAAGTTGCTCAACAGCAGAGATATTTCTACGGAAATGGTTCTGTCTGCTTCAAAACTGTAACCTGGCATATAAACAGGCTGTCCATAATTGCATAATGTCAACCTCCAATTGATTGTCCAGGAAAATGCCCAGAGTGTGGCGGCATCAGAGATCCAATCATGGCCTGTGCCTTATTGCTTATGGAGGGAGTTCCTTACATTCACACACATAAAGTGCCCTGTTATGTGGAAAATGTAATTATGTGGTAGAGTGGACTTTTGCTTTGGGCAACATGTAAGTCTTGTATAGACACAAACCTTGTTTGACAGATTTAAGCCATTGAACAAATTGTAAGCTCCCGGCTGTTCTGTTACAGGAACAGCTGCTTCACTAAACTGAATCAGTTGTGGAAATACTACAAATACACTCACAACAACCAAGTCATGAAGTTTGTGTTTGTTTCATCAGATCCCCATTAGTCGATGCCTCCGCAACAACTACTCTTGTGTAAAGTTATTTGCTCCTTCAGTAATCTCAAGTTAAATCTGTGTTTTAGTTCCTTAATACACACACAGTTTTATTAATTCAGCTCTACTCATTCCTAGTCCTCATGACCTGGTTTGTTCTCCAACCAGCATTGCTATCACCTTACATCCCATGTGTATGATCACCTGATAAGATGGCCGCAATAAAAAGTAGCTGGGCTATTATAACACAATGTATGAATGACACCATACACACAGTATATGTGTATTTTATATGTGTTTTATCTTTATTTGTTGGTTGCATTAGTTATGAGTAGTAGTACTTGTAGTAGTTGAATATTCCTGTCTTTGCTGCAGTGACACCCTGGATGTTCTTTCACCTTACAGGTTGCTTTTGTATCGCTTTGCGTTGCTACCTGTCGGATTAGGTGCCGTGGAGTCATTGTTTGTTTTTCGTTGCAGTAGATACCTAGTTGACAAACTTGGATTCAGTGCATAGTTACTTAATTACTGGAGTTGAAGAAGTGCTGCGTTACAGGTTTTTAACAGCACTGTGACAGAAGTGGTTTAGACTTTGGGTGTGAATCAGAAGGTATTCTCTGTATGGCAGCAGGAGGTGAGAGTATATTGGAAGTAACTGATATGTGGAGGCAAAATGATAAGTTTAGGACCAAAAAAAATTGTGTTTACATTGGCTTTAATCATCTGGTCATGCAATAACACATACACACACATATATAGTCTACCAGTACTTATGCTGCATAACATCGGTGTGCATTTCATTTTGTTACTCTGCTCATTTCCAGTGTGAATCAGGCTGAAGACATTTCTGAAGCTGAGAGCGTTTCTGCATTTGTTTGACCAAACAGACGGTAACTCCAAAAACACACTTCTCTTTTTTTCTTAATGATCTTTTTCACGATTAGCCCGCAATCGTAAAGCTCCCCCCATCTGGCACAGAGCAGTTCTTTTAGACAAAACTCATCGAGCCAAAGCGAGTACATTGAGCACAGTGGACAGCGGCTGGAATTTGGGCAAGTTTGATTTCATCGCTAGGATGCTGCTGCTGCCGCCTTTCAGTTGCATGTCTGCCTGCGGAACTCAGATGGATTCGTTCCGTTTCACACATAAAGCATTTCAGCAAGTAGCACATGATTACGCGCAGAAGCTCCACGCTACTCACTTTACAAATGTAGGTGGAACTGTGACTGTTTGGACTGACACAAGCAAGCGTATTGAAATTGAAATCGAAGCAGGTTGAATGCATTAACTTGCAGAAAGCGATGCAGTGCAATGCAAAAAAAAAAAAAAAAGNAAAAAAAAAAAAAAAAGGCAGCTTCACTTTCAGCCATAATGGAGTTCTTCTCTCCCTTCCCTGTGGAGTCAAAAGAACACTTTGTGGACACAATTGGTGTTAGTCATTCTGCAAGAAGAATCTGCAGAAGCCATTTCCATTCTTAAGGATTCAGTATGTATTGAGATTCTGTAATATAGCAAGTCCAATATATTATTATTATATTTATGGATACATCAATGCTGGACCATTGTTTGAGGCTATACATCATGTTGGGTGTTCTAAGTATTCAGTTTTTCATGCTGGTCTACAGAGTATTGAATAATTAGCACTTCAGTTTCTGATCTTCCTCTGTCTTTATAGATTTAGGCAAGATGTGGCTTTTCCCCTTCATTGTTGCTTAGTATTAATTATGGATTTCAAGATTAATATTCTTTAGTAGACTACAAAAGAATCACCACTTGCTGTTTAGCTGCAGATTAATGTGAAGATAGAGGATCTGCATGTTGTATTTGGCAGTAAATACACATTATAAAAAGAATGGTGCTCATGGCTTTTAGTTCTTTATTTATTTTTAAAAAGAAACATATGCTTGTAAAAAAAAATGACCACAAACTGCTTTTTGAGAGTCACAGATTATTCACCAGCATTCAGTTGCAAAATTTTCATTTTTTGAGTTTGAAATTCTTTAATGCTGTCTGCGGTTGTTTTTAAAAGTAACACAAGGGGGCCCACAGCCATTCGTGTGTGTGTGTGTGTGCTCCCTCACACAGTTACACTCGCACAATTTAACAGGAACGTGTTCTGGATTGCAAGGCATCACAGCACCTTGGTAGGAATTTGGTACTGACATTAGAGGATGTTGGCAGCTTGTTAACTATCCCTAGAGAGTGCACACACGTGGGCATGGTCTCTGTTTTATAGACACAAACATATCACCATCTATCATCAACCGTCTTCCTAAAGTCTCATTAGTATTGCATAACAGTATTAATACCCTGTGGTTCAAACATTTAGGATTTGACTGTTGTTCCAGTATTTAATCATTAACAGCCCCCACCCCTGAGTCTTTGTGCAAGCTATGAAACAGGACAGTGTGAGCCAAATAGTATAATTTGAGGTGTTAGGTAATGTGTCATAAAATTATTTGTTATGTTTTTTAGACCAATCTTTAAAAAAATGACATAAAGATCTACTAATGTGTAAAAAAAAAAAAAAAAAATNGTAAAAAAAAAAAAAATAAATAAATAAATAAAATAAAATAAAATAAAATAAAAAAATAAAAAAAATCTCAAGAAGGGCCCTTTCTCCATCACTGAGATTTTTCAGAATCCCCCTCCCCTCATATGCAGATAGCGGTATGGACAAAATATTAACACCTTTCAACGTAACGCATTCCACCAGTGCAACACCGCCGCGATGTTGAATCACTGTCACAGTGTCAACAACACTGATAAGCTGCACAAAGATGAGATTTCTTTCAGTGCTGTGGGATTGTCGTGGATTTAGTAGATTGTACAGGTGTGGCTAAAAATTTGCATGTTGGACGCCACTATTTTGTAATATTGCCATATTGTGCTCTTATGAGATAGCATTGCATCATTTAAAATCAGTTAAAGGCAATTATCCACAGGGAAGTAAGCATGTGTGTGTGCTTAACTTCACATTATAGGAGAGGTGAGGTGGCTAAAGTAAAAAATAAACATAAAAAAAACATTGTGGGTATTGCCCCCATCTGATTGGCAGGTCAGGGTTGAAAATTGTGACCTTTCAGTGTTAAAGTTGTTGTAGTATAGAGTAGGGATGAGCCCAGTACTCAGATGAAACGAGTATCTGTTGCAGATAATACACTTTTTACAAGCACGAGTACCATCTGAGTAAAATGTGTCAATATCCCTACTACTCACTGAAGGAAAAAAAATCTCATTGGGTAGCATTTACTAGGGCAATTTCGAATCTTCAAAACAGTTTTGATACATTTGAAACACACATTGTTTCGAAATGTTTCTAAATATTTTGAAGGACTGGTTGTGCGCAGCCTGCTGGCTTAAACCTTAACTGCAACTCTAGAACACTGGAAAGCTGACATGGTGGTCACATGACTGATGTTTCCAGACAGTGCCGTAGACCCCGCTTCAAAACCAGAAGGTTTGAACGGCTTCGAAGCATTGATCCTGGGTGCCGAAATTGCCATCTCTATCGCTTACTAGCAGTGTGTCCACGTGGTTCTGTGATTGGCCAGGCAGCCACACACACAGCTCCTACACAGAACTACTGCTGCTGCATCACATACGACTCACACTAGCGACAGAAGCATCTATTATCTATAGTTTGCAATTCTCAGATTCAGCTCAACATCATTCTCACCAATCCACAGCTAAACAATCACATTCATTTACTGTGGACATTCACATGTAAGATTACTGATGCAAGTGGACATTTCTACTAGCTTCTTGTAGCTCCTAGCTTTTAGGCTAACTAGCCAGTTAGCTAGCGATTCTTTTACATCCAATGTACTAATGTGATTATGTGCACATTTAAACGTCCTCGCTCACCTGAAATCACAAGACATACAGTACATGGTGGTTAACCTGGTGCACTCTACTGTCTTCACCCCATTAGTACATTTAAAAAACAGAGTAACGATCTAAGCCCCGCCCATCTGAATATGGATACGATAATTTAGTTGGTTGAATGGATACAGATAAGGATCGTTAGTGGTGTACTCGCTCATCCCTAGTATTGAGCTTTATTCTGATGGCCAGTTGTGTCAGAGGTCACAGATTTAAAATCCAGTTTCTGACTTTTAGAAAGGAAACAAAGTGATGTAACGATGTAAGTTTATTGTTCAGCATCAAATATTCCTCTGTATTATCTCAGATGATGTCTGACAATCTGGACTAAGTTTTGGAAGATGTGATTTTTTTTTTTTTTCCCCCCCACTATGGCTCATTTATCCTGTAGAACAGTTTAATAACCACATAAATTGTGTTAAAACTCTGGATTTAAAAAAGGGACTTAAGGGTAAACACGTGTTTGTTGGGTTATAGAAACGTGTGTGTGTGTGTGTGTGTGTGTTGAGGCCAAGCCAAAGGGGGCATTTGCTGCGTTTGCGACTGATGCTGCCCGTGTGGTCAAACGACCTGCCAACCGATCCTCCCCGGGAGCTGCAACCGTAGCAACAAGATGACAAGCTGCAGATTAGCGAACCCACGAGCACAGGAAAAACCCCCCTCTGTTCCTCACACACACCTTAAAGCAATTTTCCTGACATGGTTTGTGGGACCTCCTGGCCTCTTCTCCCTCTCCATCACACTTTTGAAGGCCCTTCGCTTTCTAACACGCCATGCCGTCCACCAGAATGACCGCAGGAGGCGGACACTTCATCCGTGCATCCATCTTTACTGTGCTGTCGGAGACATGGACAGACAGCTAAGCACCACACACGCACAGGCTCACACACATACATGTAGGCTCAAGGCATGACATCTCAGCCAGTTGAAGTTGGAAGGCAAACAGGGAAGAACAGAGTCCGGTCGCATACGCTCACAGTGCTGCGAGACACGAGGACAGACAGAAAGATCGACAGTTAGGCAGGTAGATTAATTGAGAGACAGACAGACAGATAGACAGGTAACCAGGTGGACATCAACAGAAGACCTGGTGATTTGTCATCCAGCTTCCCCAAAGAGAGAGACGCCACCCGTCTGTCCACTTGTCCAGAAGGATTGTGAAACCACCTGTCAGCGATGCAGGCATCGTCTAGGAAGGACTGAAAGACAAGAGGTTGTGCGTTGATCCCATCATCTACCTACCCAGGCAGCGTAAGACGTCCATCGTTTTTTGCCATCTGCTGCAATTTGGCGGTCTTTCTTGATTCATACATTCACATACATTGTCCATTTGGAGACGGCAAAAACTGCAGGAGGTCCTTTCTCCCAATATTTATTCACCCAGCTCGTCTTCTGCTGCAAGAAACATCCTGCCATTGTCACCATCATTCCCTCAGGATGCTGCCTAAGAAAGTGGCTCTGTACCCGGTGGAGGACGACCTGGTGAGCCTGTCTGCCGTCTACGATCTTCTGGATGAACAGCAGCACTTCTACAAGGAGCTGATCCAGCAGCAGGAGAGAAACTACAGGAGCTTCCTGCAGATGCTGGTGGACACGTCGTCCAGCCGCATGGACAGCCTGGTGAGGGAGGTGCAGGACCTGAAGAACTGCCTGCAGAGTGCCAAGACCGAGCTGGCCGACGTCAGAAGACAGGGCGTCCAGAACAGTAAGCGGGCCGAATGTCTCGCTGAAGGCCTGCTGATGGTGCGGGGGGCGCTGGACGGCCTAAGCATGAACATGGGAATGACCGGGGCAGGTGCGGGAGGAAGAGGCATGGATCTGAAACACCGCAGAGGAGGAGGAGGAGGAGGAGGAGGAGGTGGTGGCGGGTTGAGGCTGGACGGAGGAGGAAGAAGAGGTGCAGACCAGAAAGGGCTGGAACCCAAAGCGGTGAAGCTGGTGGCAGACCTGACGGACATCCACTTTGCTGATTTAAAGGTGTGGACGTATGATAACAAAAAGACGGGATTAGCTAGCGCTTTTTTTTTTTTTTTTTTTNTTTTTTTTTTTTTTTTTTGGAATCTCACGGTGTCATAAGGGCGCTCGTGTTTGGACGGGAATTAAACCGACTTTTATTTGTGCTGTGACTGTTGATGAGATACCATACGTCTGCCGTGCATGCTGGATGTGGAAATGTTTTTATATCTGTGATGAGTATAAACGCGACACATCATTTAAGAATTTGATATGATATTAGAATTAGATTTTTTTGGGGATTATTGCTAGTTTCATCTGCCTTCGGTGTGCGATCACTTGATATGAGTGGACTTGAACCAACGGGATGCTGTTTGGCTCTTGGCACTGGGAATTAAACCTCTTCAGGCCAGGATGCAAATGAGTTTCATCTCATTCTTGGGTACAGTCTCTGTTTGGGCCATTTAGTCCCCAACCTCCAGTTGAATTACATTAACACTTTTTTCTTCTCCTTCTCTTTTTTTCACCTTTAGGCTGATCAACTAACAGAAGAGCAGATTGCTGGTAAGGCGACACCACGGAAACACTGCTTTGATTGGAGTCCATAGAATTAATGCCAGCTTGAACAAACATTGTTGAATGTCTCTACTTTCTCCCGCCTCCTTTTCTCTCACCTCCCGCTTCCCCCCTGTCCAGAGTTCAAGGAGGCCTTCTCCTTGTTCGATAAGGACGGCGACGGGACCATCACCACAAAGGAGCTGGGCACCGTCATGAGGTCGCTGGGTCAAAACCCGACCGAGGCCGAACTCCAGGACATGATCAACGAGGTGGATGCAGATGGTGAGCTGCTTTCCCTTCAACACAGGGAAGCACGTCTTTACAGGCACTTTGTTTCAGAATATCCACACAGCAGTTTTCACGCCGCATAAAGTTTCCTCTTCTCCTGTTTCCTAGGCAACGGGACCATCGACTTCCCAGAGTTCTTGACGATGATGGCAAGGAAGATGAAGGACACTGACAGCGAGGAAGAAATCAGGGAGGCGTTCAGAGTCTTTGATAAGGTAGGTGTGTGTGCATGTTGAATTTGCTGTATTTTAAAGCACGGAGTCCAGCCGAAACGGTCAGGTAATCAAAAGGTTAAGGGCTCTTCATGGCTAGTGCCAATTCTGAAATAAATATTTAATTTAATCAGGGTTTCCTAGGATGCAAGCAAAACTGTCACAGGAGTCACAACAGCCAGACAAATCAATTAACGAGTTGTGATTTTTGAAGCCGAGTTTGAACTGTAATAACGTAATGTATTAAGTACAAGAATGTTATTGAATGTTATAGTTAGTTTATTTTAGCGTTGTCTTGCTTTATTGGGTTTTGGTATACTCACATTTGTTCTTCAGGAAGTGTTGATTTTGAGAATATCTTCAGCAAATCTTTTTTTTTTTTTTTTTTATNTTTTTTTTTTTTTTTTTAATTTTTGTTCCATGCACAAAAGTTAGATTAAAGGATCATTTTGCATGTTGGAGCCTAATGTATTTAATTTTTACACACGTAACTTTACTGACAATCATTTCCCAAGGCATACTACTGGAACGGTGAATTAAAAACAATTTTTCCTACCTTCCAGATCACCATTGGTTTCAGTTCATTCTGGTACACTGTTAAAAACAACTTGTTGATACTTGAAACATTCATGGGATAGGTAATCCATCATCGCAAATAACATGTATATTCAGGTTTTTTTTTTTTTTTTTTTTTTTTTTTTTTTTTTTTTTTTTTTTTTTT